>JAQIXY010000093.1:0-12455 GCA_034699165.1 Adoristes ovatus | reverse complement strand
GGGTTTTTGAGGACACGAATTATATTATTCTAAATAATAAATCATTCATTCATTCATTTATTTTCTTATTTTTTTAGAAATACAATTAAATATATTATTTAGTCAAATAATATAATGTTTTGCTATTGAAAAGTCCCGACATTTCAAAATAAAATGATTAGTTGAATGAGAATTATGTAATTTTTGGTTCGATATTTGATGTCAGCTATAATTTAAATGTTTTATGTAGTAAAATGTTAGTCTTATGTATTATAGTTTGTAAGAAATCAAAATTACAATATTATGTAAATTCATGTCAAAAACAAAGGAATTTAAAGATTTTCACTTTGAATAACAAACTATAACTAAATTTAACAAATTTTAGTAGAATTTTGAGATAATTTAATACAACTCTATTGACAATTGCAAATCAATATATGATAATTGTATATTGTTATTGAATTATATTTACAAAATTTGGTAAAAATAATCACCTAGAGTAAAAATAACATAGTTTTATAGAAAAATGAAACATTAATGCACCATAATGGTGATCTATTATTAGAAATCTATTATTTATATCAATTAATGTTTTACAAAATTGTTTAGATTTAAATCATTTTATGATTTTGTTTTGTAAAATGTCTTAAATTTTTAAATATATATATTTTAAAAGGATGTAAATGTAATTTTAAGGAACTAAAACACTGAATGTTACTCTTGGAAGTGGATCTGCAAACTATCCTAAAACTAATTATAGATTTATAAAAATTGCTAAATTTCTGCATTTTTGTAAATATTTATATGTATTCGAGAATATATGTTCTGAATATATATTTTCAAATTTATAACTTAAAAATATTAAGAATTGAATATTTTCTGGTAATAGTTTTCAAGAAAATCCTTTATATTTTCTTTATTTAGTTTATCTGAAGATCGTATCCATTATTGCATTAAACATCTTATGCTATCTCTTAAAATGATTCTATTTTTAGTCTTTTATAAATACAATTATATTTAAGTATTTTTAGATAATATAAATGAAAAAAATTAACTTCAGTTTAAATTGAGTTTTGTTTAGTTTAACACAAAAAACACAATAATCTAATCTCCAATTTAGACACAATTTAGTCTTATATTGTTTTTTCCTAAAATTTTTAGGTCAGAGCTTAGGCTATGGGTTTGTAAACTATGTTCGACCAGAAGATGCGGACAAAGCCATCACTACATTGAATGGTTTGCGACTACAAAACAAAACAATAAAGGTTTGTAAGAATTTAATAATCTCTTTGAAACACATTTCTTAATACTCTCTTCTAATATAATTTTAATTGTTTTACTCAAACATTTAGTCAATCATTCATTAATTCTTTATAAATTAATTTTTTATCAAAAGATGATTTAAAGTTAAAATATTTCAAAACTATTTAAAGCTATTGATAAAAAATTTAAGACCCGGACAACAGATTAAATGAACCCTAACTCTTATAGTGAAGCAAAAATATTGTTTCTATTGATTTTGTGTCTCCAAAAGTACACTTAAGTGTAAAAATCATTTAGTGATAGATCTAACTATAGATGCATTTTTCACTCTTTTTACTCCAATAACTTTGAATGTCTTTTATAGCAAAAGTGATAATATTTTGACGAACGATATATTGCTTTAATGTTTTGATACAATAATTATAAGATCTTAGTGTCGATTAATTTTCTCTATAATTGGATAATTTTCTGGTCTTTTTAATTCTGTTACCGTTAGTTATAATTGATATAAATATGAGATAAAAATTTCTATTTCTAACAGTAATTTGATTAAAAACTTATCAGAATATATATATATTTATATAATGACGACAAAGATTTTCAATTATATCTTAATTAAATTTGAAACGAAAGTCAAGTACTTAATCATAAAAAGTAATTTAATAACAGATTTTTTTTCTGCCTAAACAGCACTAATACAGAGAGAAAAAAGTAGTTTTAGAGATCATTATTATTTCCCAAAAAAACTATTCACTAAACATATGGTTTGTTTGTTTATTCTAAAAAAATGTTTCTTAATGTTTAACTCCAATAGCATTTACATGTTTTTATAGTTTTTTTCTTCTGCGCTCCAGAAATAACTTTCTTTTCCAGTAATCTTATACACAGTGTAGACATTTCAGCACATTTTACAACTAAAATATGTTTTGCCTGTGTTTTCCATTCAATTTTGCACCAGTAATGGCACTTTTTTCAGCTTAAGCTACAATATTAAGCGCGCTTTTATTCAATTAAGACAAATAGTATTGTAGACAAGAATTTTTTTCGGGAAAAAGTTTTCTTTAGCCCAAAACTGTTTTTTACGGTTATAACAAAAGATGGTTTAGTTTTAACTTTATTTGATTAGAGAGGAAGTTAAGAATAGAATGAAAAAGTGTCCCAGAATTTTATGATTGTTTACAATATAAAGTTTCTTTTATGGTAGCGGTGCTGCCAAACAGTGCCTCATTTTCATTGCCATTCCATTTGCCTCTAATTTAAACTGATTCTCCAAACAGTGTTAGACATTTTGACGATTAATTTCCATCCAATTTGCTCTTTAGTCTTATAAATAGTGTTTGATTTCGTATTTGAGTCTCTCTTTCCTCACTTATAGTTTTTATGTCTTTCATTCTCTCACTTTCTCTTCATTGTATTGACGTTTTTGAGGAGAAAGTGAAGACAAGAACAAAAAAAAAGTTAAAATGTAATGATACAGAAAAAGTATTTACTGATATTGTTATACACGTGGGAATCATACATGTGGTGCACACCACTGATGAGGGCGTAACTCGAATTTTGCTAAAGAGTTTTCGCGTTTCGATAATATAGTTGTGTTTTGTCAGCAATAGTTGAAAGTCTTGTCTCAAATCAGACTTAATTTAGACTTTTAAGACTTTTCGCTCTTTTTCTTCAAATTAACTCTACTTTTAATAACTTAAGTTTTGACAATTGCACTCATTTTTATTGGGTTGGAATCTATTATTATATAAATTTATTCAAATAATTATTCGGAGAAAATAATCGATAATTTGAATATAATATATATATTATTTGAATTTGAATTGTTATATATTTGATGCACAGGAGGAGAGAGAGAGAGAGAGAGAGAGAGAGAGAGAGAGAGAGAGAGAGAGAGAGAGAGTTCTGTAAACAAGAAAAACTATTTTCAAAATCTTTTTGTTAAAAAAAGAAAAACAATTAAATTGATATAAATTCAGGGGAAATGTAAATAAAAACTATTAAAAGTCTTATTAAATAAATCATTTTCTATAAATTACAAAAATTAAATAATAAATCAATAATTTGACAGAATTTCTAAACAGAAAGTTCTAAAAAAGTAATTCTTACTTTTCCTATTATTTATTTGATTTTTGTGTTAAAAGTAATGTAAAATTTCTATTTCTTTCATTTCCTCTACTTTTTCCCCATTTCTATCCAAACGAATGATAGCTTTTCTTTGGCAAACATTTTTCTAGACTTTGTAAGAGAGACTCCTTTCAGGCGATATATTACTGTATTTTGCAATGATATCTGTGTTGAATGAGTGCGCGCTCTCTAACGCTGTCTAATATGAAGCACTAGTCGTAGAACAAGAAGAGGGAGAGAGAGGACTGGGAAGATAAATGTGTCAGCTTTACTCTGGACTAGACGTCAGTCAGATTTACGAACCTTACCGGCCATTACTAAAGCCAACAGAAAAAAAGAAATTCAAATATATATATCTCTTTCGGTGCTCACAGTTTCCTATTTCGCTCTCTTTTTTTCAATGAATGAATAGAAAAATCCGTTGACTCGAAGAGTGTTGAATCCATTGTAGACTGAAAACCGTTTTGGAACTACAATCACAAATCCCAGAGCAGCTGCACCTCAGACTATACCCTTCGATATTGAACTTTATTGAACTAAATATTCTAATGAAGAGAAAACCTGTAAATTATAAAATACCACACTTTTTATAAAGTCTTTGTCTAAAATTAATTCAATTAATAAGTATTTTATGAGAAAACAGGAAAACGTATTGAGTTTTTACATTCGATTAATTCTTTAAATTAAACAATTTTTTCGATCCATTATTTTTATTTATAATTGAATTCTTGTAATTCTATAGTTTTATCGTCAATAAAGTTATTGCAATTACAATGAATAGTATTCTCTGCTCTTTATATTAATAATAAAAATTGATATAAAACATAGGCAGCGGTTGTGAGCATTGGTTATAAATTAAGTCTCTCCACAAAGCTTTATGGCCTGTATTATGACGTTTATGTATTCGAAGACATTTCTAATTTGCTTTTTCTTAAACCATTCGATCATAAACTAAAAATAGAGATATTTTTCATTCAGTTTTTTTAGTTTTTTCATATTTTATACTAAACAAAAACATTTCTTTTGAAGAAATATTTATAAATGGTTTTTGAATCACTCACTAAATGTGAATTTGAAATATTTAATGAACAGAATTTTGAATGATTGGGCAAAAACTTGAACACAACAGCACACATACATCGAGACAGTGTTAGTGCTTTGTATTAATAATAACCTTATGTTTATATTGAGGTGAAAGATAACATATGTGTGATTGGAGTCACAGAGAGCACAGGGATCTCGAGACAGATGTTTTAAAGTAAAGCTTACATACACTCAAACATCTAATCATTACATTAGTTATTCCGAACCAAAATTACACATAAAATACTCTTTGAGTGCATTCTTTCTTGTCTTCAATTGTTTTATAATATTTTGATCTCAAGAAAACGCTTTTATTTTAGTCGAGAAAATAAATTATTGAACGAAACAGAATTATGTGATTCAGTGATTCAGTGGAATCTCTGCACTCACTATACTCTCTATCACTAAACCATATATTTGTTGATTATTTTCTTTGGTTTTATTCAATGAATTTCTTTTACTGGATCTGTATTAACACAAATATAGCCGATATATTAAATATGTATAACAGAAGATATATTACACAACTTTATTATATGCCTAACCGTTGGTTCGGTTATTCACTATATTATGTTTGACTAACATTAATGAAAATACAGTGCAATTGTTTAATGCGTTTCACTTTTTTATTACTTTTGTGAATCATTTTCATAGCTATTTCGATAAATTGAACGATAAAATAATGACAAAACTCTATACGTATAGGTAGTGGGTCTGCAGTACTGCAGGACTGACTGCAAATGCATTAATTTAATTTCAATACCATATCTGTAGTTTTGGTGCACATATCCATTGCTGACATAAACACATAGAGTAGAGTACATACCATACGATAGGATAAGATAACAAAAAACTGATCTAAAATAATGATCTAATGATTTTAATGGTCTGATTGTAGGTCTCATTTGCACGACCGAGCAGTGAAGCCATAAAAGGGGCGAATCTATATGTGAGTGGTATTCCTAAAGCTATGACACAACAGGAATTGGAAGCCCTGTTCGCTCCGTACGGACGTATCATCACATCTCGTATTCTCTGTGATAACATCACAGGTAAAGCCTAACCATCTGTTTGTCTCATCTCTGAAAGTCATTTCATATACACTAATGTAATGATTATCTGCTTTTGTTTTCAATGTTTTCTTTTTCTTAATTATTATCATTTATTTTAATTGAATTGAAAGAGAAATGAGTTATAAAAACATATTTGCATTGAATTTATTGATTATGACATGAAATTTGACGGAATTTTTGAATTATATTACGATATTATGGTTTCAGAAATGAATGTATTTTAATATGATTTTATAATTTGTTTGTTTTGTTGTTTTAATTAGTAATTTTGATTTGCTCTATAGATCGTGCCCTCTATGCTGAAGTCTGTTCGTCTACAGGTCTGTCCAAAGGAGTAGGTTTTGTTCGCTACGACCAGCGCGTAGAGGCCGAGAGAGCTATCAAACACTTGCACAACACTATTCCCGAGGGCTCTACCGAACCCATAACAGTCAAGTTCGCCAATAATCCCAGTAATAATGCGAAGGCGTTGGCACCACTGGCCGCCTACCTGTCGCCGCAGCGCCGCTTCGCCGGTCCCATTCACCACCCGGCCAATCGGTTCAGGTACATTCCTATGTCACCGGTCTCCAGGTATGGGTAATAATCTACAGAAAAAAACATACCAACACTTAGTTCACTCAACACTATAATAGATAAACACTGTTCGACACATACCAGAGCTAAGCAATTAAAATAAAATTGTCTCAAATAGAATCTAATTTGTCAAAAGTCAGTTCCAATTAATTGACTTATTATTATTGATGAATCGTTTTCTATCCACTCATTCATCAATTTTTAGTTTTCAAAGTCAACTCAAAATAATTGATTTTGAAAACATTTCTATTAATTTTATAAAAGTATCGCAAATATACGAAATAAGTCTATTCATTGCATTCGTGACATAATATACTTTTTGTCTTCATTTAAACCAAATTATGAAAAGCAAAAAATGATAAGATTTTATAATATAAATGAATGGAAAAGAAGATAAAATAAGGCTTTAATACAAAAGAAATATATAATAATTTAATGTATTTTTATTCAAAGCGATATAAATATTGAAATCACAAGAATTGGTTCGAAATACAAGAAATAAATCTAAAAACGAGTTTCCAAGCGATTAAATGACCGAAAAATCTATTAAATAAGAAATTCGAGAAAATAAATGGTATCTCAAATTTCCAAATAATTTAACAAAAAGAATAGCAAATAAAATATTATTAAATACTTAGAATCGATTTTTTTGTAGAATTGTTAGATTTGATCAGTCGTCAGGTCAGGGAATGAATGCATTTCAGATTATTTTAATAAAAATAGTGACTAAACAGGCAGAAAATTTTATTTAATAATAGATTTTATATATCTAATAATAGCCCCTTGGTGCAATTAGTGCTATTGTCAGTTTATTTGACAAATTTGGTAAAAATAACTTACTTTTAACCTTCAAGAAATTTTAGCAACAATAGTTTCTTGTATTAATATTATGCCAGGGGCAAAAAAAATTAAACAGTTTGAGAATGTTTTAGTTCATATAAATATAATTCAATTAATCGGCCAAAACATATTATATTGCCTGAAAAGAGTCTTTCTTACATAGTCTAGACAAATGTCTGTTTATATTAAAATATCCTTCAAAATGAAAATATTCGAATTGACTTTAATTAAGACTCAACTTTTTAAAAAAAAATATTCTCAGATTTTATAAATAATTGTTTAGTTTTTGGAAACTTTTGGTTTAAGTTTTCGCTGATTTGCCGCTGAAGTGAATTAAGAGTATTATATTCATCAATAGTTTTTATTGTTAATTGCATTCTCTGGTCTAAAGTAAAAAAGCAGAGTTCGTGTGACACATGTATGGCATCATTACTGTCGAGTCTATCAAAAACAAATTCTACTTCACATTAGTTTTTAATTAAATACTCTGTCCTTCGGTTTTATGCTAACGCATGGCTGGACTTTCCGGTATCGATGCGTTTAATTTAATCGTTATCTTAACTCTTATAACGAACAATACGTATGCGAGTAATGCATAAATACAATACATCTGTTATTTATAATTATAATTATAGTTCATAAGTGTCTGCTATAAAAAGTATACTTAACTTATCGGAGAAAAACTACTCGAAACATGATTTCTGAGCAACGAATTGCGTCCAATCTTTCAATAAAACAATAAATATATTGCAATTGAAGTCAAAAAGATATTTCACATTTGACACAATACCGGAAGAGAAAAAGGGATTTTATTAGTATTAGAAAAGAGAATATCTCTCTTTTATAAAGAAATTCATCTTTCGATCAAAAGAATATAATATACAATAGTTTGGGATAAAGTATTGATTCACTGATCATTAAATACTATCATATTTTAAGGCTTTAATCAAATTAATGAGTGATTTATTTCTTATATTTCTATTTATTCTTTATATTCTTTATGGAACTGACTTTTGATAATCAAAGCCATTAATTAAAAAAGGAATTTATCTCTGAAACTAGAAATAAATAAATAAGCAGATTGAGAGTAGCATGGCTATTTATAAATAAAATGATTTCTTCTTTTTTTTTTGCTAATCTATCGAATTTTTATTTAATATAAAATATTAACGCATAATATGAACGATGAGTTCATTGGCAATGAATAAGTGATGCGTTTCTCAGGTTATGATATTTGAGAAAAAGATTTTCAAAAGCGAATAAATAAAATATCAATATTAGAGAGACTACACAAGTCGTGCTTTTTAGCCATAAATGTCTAAATTCATTGATTTTTGTTCTTCGCTCGAAACAAACAGAGACACAGAGACATAGCCAACACATATAACTTATATACATAGATATCACGCAAAAAAATATTATTTTTTTAAACTTTTAGTTCATTATTTGAGTGCATTTATTATTTCTTCTCATAAATTGCTTATTTGAATATTGATTGAAAAGTTTTAAATTATAAGTTTTTTTTGGTGAAAATTTATAATTTTTTTCTTTAAAAGAATTCATATTTATTTTTACCCATCATTTCTGGTGAAAGGTGACAGCTAATTTTAATCATTTTAATTGTATTATTTATTATTAATTTTTTTATATAATTATTATTCTTATTATTGATTATTATTATTCTTATTATTATTGTTATTATTATTAACTTTAATATTGATTTGCAATTTTTATATCACTTGAATGTATTCTTTTAGGTAAAAAACCTTTTGTGGTCACAGAACTGATAATTATATATCAAAACTAAAGTGTATTTTGTGCCAAAATATAGATAAACTGAACCAAAATTTATTTTTTCTGATAGATATTCTCCATTAGCGGGCGATCTATTGACAAACCCGTTATTAGCAGCTAATGCGACAATAAATGGAGCAGGGTGGTGTATATTCGTATACAACTTGGCCCCCGACACTGAAGAGTCTCTACTCTGGCAACTATTTGGACCGTTCGGTGCAGTGCAGAGCGTGAAAGTGATTCGTGATCTGCAGACCAACAAATGCAAGGGTTTTGGCTTCGTTACAATGACCAACTATGACGAGGCACTGGTAGCCATTCAGAGTCTCAACGGCTACACTCTTGGAAATCGTGTATTACAGGTCTCGTTTAAGACTAACAAATGCAAAACTTCATAAACACAGTTAAACACAAATCCAAACATACACTACAGACCCGAAACATACAGAACAGACACAACCAATAGAATCAAATTTAAAATAAACCGAAACCGCTTCTCATTCACCACTCATTACTTTCACAAACATTACTCTCTTATATATTTATTATATATATTATATATATATATTTGTAAAACTGCTTTTAGAAATGAATTTTTAACAAAAAAACTCAAAAAATTCTGATACGAGACGACAAGTTTTTATCACTAAAAAACATAATTATGTTATTCTTCTTTGTTTTGTTCGCATTATTACTACTGAAAACAAAAATTTAGTGAAACAAAAGAGAAATCGAAAAAAGTACTATCAATTGTGCTTTGCTTTCATGACTTTTATTGTAAATTTACTCTTCTCTATACTATTGGCGGCCATCTCTCTCTTTCTCTCTTATTCTCTCTCTTTCTTTCTACAGAATATACAGAATATTATATATACATTGAGTATATATACATTTGTATAGATATAGCAGACGTGTATGTGCTCTCATATATACTGTATGTATGTATTGATCGATTTAAATGCCTCGTCGGCTACAAAGCTTGAACTGAATGCTATAATATTATTAATCTGTTTCTAACAAAAAAAGAGAAAAAGAGCCATATTTTTACTCAAATAAGATTTTAATCATTAAACTACACATAATTCTACACAAGAATAATATTCTCACAGAAAGAGTGTCTCGTTTTTATGAGACTATGAAAGCAAAGCATTCGTTTCTTTTTAAAAAATAATATATAATTCTGTGCTTTCTATTCGTTTGTTTGGGTCATTGTTTATATATATTATTTAGTATACAAGACATACATAATTCATGTGAGCCGACACTCGTATTATTACACTCTCTTCTCTTATTTTGTGTGTGTATTAACTTATTCTTATTCTCTCTTATTCTTACTCTTTATTATTCTTATAAAATATTTTCTCTCTCTTTGTTGTGTATAATATAATCGCACCAAACGTTATATAAAGTCATTGTTTTTTGCATAACTTTAATAATTAAGCTTTACTTCGAAATGAAATTCTAACAAAAAGACTATATTATTAGGAAAATGATTGGATTTTTCTAGTCATTCAACTCTAGGTCTTCTCATTTAGTCTATTGGCAGACTTGTTAGTAAAATATTGTTAATATATGGCTCTTATATCCTATGTTTATTAGTGCTTCGCCAAGTGATACACTCTTTCATTATTCTGTCAGCAAAACTCCTGTACACTCGAAAGGGAAGTGAGTTTATCATATAATCATACGAAGAGATAAATAGAGATTCAAAGAGTTGAACATATGATAACTGATAAGAGATAAACAATATTATTAAAACACAATTAATAGAGTGCAGCCATTCATTCCTTATGCCAACTAATCATTGCTAAACTTATTCAGTGCTCTATTTTAAGCCTAAATAGAAATTATTTCTTTTAATTCAATTTGAATATGATTTTGCAAATTATTAGTGCCATCGATAGCATTCATAGATTAGACATAACTTACTTAAAACTCAAATTATTTAGTTTTGATTTTTGAGATTGAAATTAAATACAATTCCGATATTTATTCCATTAGTAAAAGAATACAAATTTCAATACACAAACGGTAATTAAAATACATATTTGATTGAGAATATTATTTATTATATATTTATTAAATTACAATATATTTCGATAAGTCTTATACAGAATCGCACTCTAATTAATTCTATCGGTTCTCACAAACCAATCATTGAACTGACAGAACAGACACAGAACTAGTCATTTGCAATGTGTTGAAGATATCATTTTTCATTAAACAATATATATATAAAACAAATGAAAAGTTAAGGTTATATTTAATACAGTTTTCATTCATATTTATTATTATTATATTATATTTAAGTTATATTGTGTTTAATTAAACCATTATATGAGTACTTTCTAGTGATTCTGCACTCTCTTCACACATAACGCTAAAAACTTTTTCTTTTTGATCAAAAGAAAGTTTAGTTATTTTTTTGGAGAAAATCCAATTAAAATCACAAAAAATATTTAGTGATATTAATCGACACAAAAATGTCATTCAATTATAAGTTCATTTAAGACATTAGTTAAGGCTCTGATAGGCGTTGTTTTGCTTCATATAAGTTGTCCTCTATTTTGCGATTTACTTAATTTAATTAGACGTCAGTTATAAGCGATTGCATTACAAATCAGTGAATCAGTGTTTGCTTTCATTTAACTTATAGACAATTTTTGTGTTCCTCTCTATTCTCATCATTTCATTACTCGTTTCTTATTTATTCACATTTTATATGCCCTTCACATCAAATTTTATTTATTGTTCAAACTTTATATTTAAGAAAAAAAATCACAACTAATTAATTGTTATCTTATTTAAGAGAAATATTAAATACTTATAAATAGGAATAAATTTCAATGGGATATGAGACAAATTTTCAATTAATTATTTTTTACAATCTATTTAAACATTGAAAGACATAAAAGAACAATGCTCATTTGGCTTAAGAATTTGCAGACTATTTTCGCATTTGACTATTGTTTGAATAATTTTATTCATTTTTTGTTCGATTATTTTGTAAAACACAAAACTATTATTTAATTTGCATTTTATAATTGAATTTATTTTTCAGAATACAAATAATACACCAAGATACAAATTACAACATACAATATATATATAATACTTTTAACACAGCTTTTTATTTTATGGCAAAGCAATGAAATTTTTAAAATTAATTAATCAATGATTTGTTAAAACGCATAAAATTATATCAAATGATATCACGAAATGATTGTTTGTTTGTTAAACAAGTTTTTCAATTATTTTTTGAAATAATATATTATTTTTATCATAAGATTTCGTTTACTTTTATTTATTCAATTATTTTATTCTTAATTTGTTTTAAATTATGATTTTCTTAATTTGGTTTTTGTTGCCATTTATACATTTGGTCATAGAATTGCCCAATAATTTAAGTTTGGTATGTCTTTTATTTATGATTTCTTAATTTTATTATTTTTTATGTTTTATTCCTTTTTGTTTTGCAGTCTTTCAGATCATTTCGTTATAATCAGTGATCGATTGGAGAAAAATTTAGAAACAAATCAAAACTTGATTTATAACTACTATTGAATGAATGAATTGAATGAATACTCAAAATAACACAAAAACACTATTAAAAACTCTGATATTCTCTCTCCTCTTCTGGTTATTAGAGATAAACTCACTTTGAAATGAATAAATGATATAAAAAGAGAAACACGTTTTGTATTTTTGCAAAAAACAAAA
>JAQIXY010000092.1:0-12481 GCA_034699165.1 Adoristes ovatus | reverse complement strand
CCAGTTAAATTGTAATTAAACTACATTTCGAGAGCTCAACTGATTTATCTTTTGATAAATGCCATATTACTCGCAAATAAATTTTTGAATTCCTGGAATTGAATCCACGTTCATTGGCTCAATTGACTAGCATGCTAACCTCTGAGCTTCGAGTTACCCATCTGCGATTTCGACAAAAGAAAAAAAAATTTCGCCATTTATCCCCCTTATTGACACTCTAAAATGTTGCGAAAAGTACCCTGAATCGATCGGTAAATTCATATCTCTTGCGGCACAAAAGTTAGCTCCGCCGCAGGCGAGCGAACCCTACCTTGGTAAACACTGCTTAAAACCCTTTCATGTATGATATCCTCTTGTCGTCACTAACCCATCCGTAGAGACGAGAGAATAATTAAAAATGACATAATATGTCTAATTTAACAACAGAAGAAAGATGCTCAATTGTATCTAGCTAAAGTAATCTTACATTCATTGATTGGGAACAGAGGACTGCTTTACTTCAATTATTTCGTCGACACATTTTTTGTGTTCATATATTGTTTATCGCATAAAATAATATTTTATTCAATAAGTAGTTATCGTTGAAGTTTGTAAACCACCTGCAAATCGACTGTAGTTTAAGCTGTGAATAACACTAAATCGAAATAATTTAAAAGTTATTTGAGGTAATTATCAGAATAGCAATAATTGAGTAGATGTGGAGTAAAACCTGACTCGTTTTGACTGTTTTCATCTCCTCTATCGTTATATCTGTTAGATTTAGCAAATTTGAGATCAAACAAACCAATAATTATCTCAACGATTGGGTGTTACACATACACTATGTATTGATAACATCTCAGCTCTAAGTTCTGCCATAACATAATTATTACGCTCTCAACCGCCTTAATATATAAGTGCTGAGAGAGAGAGGAGAGAGAGAGTGAGGAGAGAGAGTGAGGAGAGAGAGAGAGAGAGAGAGAGAGAGAGAGCGAGAGAGAGAGAGAGAGAAGGGATGAGAAGAAAGATTTGTCATTTTAAGTCTGCTTTACTTAAGAATAAGTGTTCATAAACAGATAGTTTGCACCTGGCGTTTCAAAAGTTTGCGTTTTGTGGACTAAATGTTCTACAGATTCACACGTGCGCTCATAAAGTGAACACTTGTGTAAATATAGGCACGGATTAGATATTTTATTTTCTCTTCTCGAAGACAAAAAATAAGATAAAATAGTTTAAAATAAAATTTCATATAATTTTTAAAAACTATTTTTTAAATGAAGTGAAATATTTAAATATTTTTAAAGAATAATTGAATAATACAGTAATAATGAGAATACAATTGCCTCATACCTGTTATAATACAGTATTATACCACAAAAATCTTACTGTAAGAGCAAATGGCTTACAAGTTAAGCAAATCATCTTTATTTAAGTCAACACTTCAATAGTTTCTGTAATAATTTCTGTTACCTTTTAAAACTTACCTGTTATATTTTTATAGTCACAGTTAAGACTCTTAATAATGATTATTAATTTATTTATAAACCAATTGAGTGAATAATGCAGTCAGTTGTGCTGTAGACCAGGGGTCTGTTCCGACACATAAATAGTTTCTTTTTAATTAAAATTGTTTTAAAATGAATTTGTTTTTTATACAGTAATAGACATTTGAAAACTAAAAATTTTAAGCAAAAAAAAATAATATTACAGTTAATTAATTAATTAATTATTAAATTAATTTATAATTTAAAACTCTATCACATTATTTGAAGAAAAAAATTATTATTAAATAATTATTTAAATATAAATAAAGTGCTTTCGACTCAAAAGTCCCGGAGTTTTCTCTTTATAATCATCTCTTTATATAACATATTTAGCTCAGAGAACAACTAACAAAATATTTCTTATTAACTCTGCCCTAAAATCTCATCTTTAAATTAGAAAACAAATTAATTCCGATTTTAATAATAATAATAATATTTAAAAAAAATTTGGGATAAAAACACAAAATTTATAATCAATTTTTGGGCTCAAATATATATATAATTTAATGTTTGGGTCCAAATCATCATTTAATCGGCAGTAGGTTTTGCGGCCCAAACACTGTTTTGGACACCAATTGATTTGTGAATTTTTAATCTCAAATATAAAAGAGGGGAAAAAATTAATTCAAATAATAAAATAATTGAATCAATTTTTTTCTCTTAATTTTTCTCAAATTAATATCGGATAAGAAGTGAAAGAATTTTTGGATAAAGCGCTTCAATTGTGTTCTCAAATGTGTGTTGTTTTGTGTGTTTTTCTGCTTTAAATTCATTTTCGAAACGCTATATAAATATATCCTTTGGGGCCAATCGATGGGATGGCATATCAACAGATAGAGCCCTGTAGTCAGTGGTCTATTCATTTCATATGCATTAGTACTTGTATTGTATCTTAATTGTCGAGCACTGGGATATCGGCACCAAATAAATAACGAACGAATCATTCGATTCAATAATTATTTATCTGTTTTTGTAACTAAAGGTGTTTTGATTGTACTCTACTATAGTGTGTCCTTATGGAAGACCCAGCGTTTGTTTGTGTGGTCGAAGCTATGTGTCAACCACTGCTGTTCTAATATCCAATACCTTTGATCGCTTAAGTAAAGCGGTTTTCCGCGTCTGTAATCATAGAAAACAATTCAATTAAATAAAAATCAATCAAAATATAAGAATAATTGTTTGACTAATGAATGCAAACTCTATGCAAATGGAATCAAATCTATTATATAACTAGAAATAACGCGAAGTTTTATGAGGGGTTTAAGAAATATTTAAAATATATGGGGTTTGCCTAATCAAATACAAATCCAAGCTTTCATAATATTCTAATACTTTGCGGAATTCTACTAGAATTCGGCTGAATTTCAACGGAATTATATAGAATTGATTGAATTATGACCGATAAACAGATCAAACTAGTTATAATCATGGAGCTTTTCTATTTCAGCACACATTTCAGAACAAAAAGTTTAAAATGGCTACAATTATCGTTTTATACTACTTTCTTATTAAAATAGCCATGCTTATTTGTTAATGACGACTACCATTAGTCATTAATTTAAAATTTAAAACATAAATAAGTATTTTATCATTACTTGAGATCACGATCTTCTTCGCCGAAACCATCCAAATAAACGGATCCCCAAACACAGGCGCGCTTTCCTCTGATAACTATAACTGTTGATGAATTACAGGCCAAATAAATAGCAGTTCCGGCGCCGCATATGTTTGAATGCTTTCGGAGACAAAAGAAAGTAAACCATTAATTATGTTTAAAATTAAATTCAATTAATGTCTTACAAAGACTGCTTCCAAACATGACTCCGAACGACAACAACTCTCTCTCATACAGACCAAAGTGCCACAAATCAGACAAATGGACGGATCTTTAGGTACTTTAAGACATACTCTACACTGTCTTTGATGGTAAAACATAAACAACTGGTCGTACATCGGGGGTAAACGGAGTAATGATGGCCTCTTCCAGAGTAGGGGTGGATTTCTCAATAGTTTCTGTTAAGAAAATTAAGAATAAAATTAAAATTAATAGAGATTGCAATAAAACCAGAGCTCAGTGTCTCCTACCCGAGCGCCTATCAATGATTTAGTGGCAAAACTGATATATTCCTGACACCAGGTCTGCACCAATTGTTTTGGCTCATCACAGGTCCAATTGAGACAACGAGTTATTGAGTTATTATCACTAATACAATCGCTATTATTCATTGGTATTGTACCCAAACATAGCAATTGTATCAAACAATTAAACTCTTCTAAAATATCATCACTTAATATAGGGAACGGCTCTGAATAGAGATGATGTGATAGCATAGCAGCCAATCGTAAAAATGGTAGACAAGTGTTAATTAATCCGTCTTTAAGTTCAGAGTTCGACCAAAACTTATTCCTCTATTCAAACAAAACAATAGAATAAAAGAAAAGATTATTATTTAATGAGAAAAACACAAAATATTTAATATATAATTAAAAAAAGGCTAACCAATAGGTGGACCTCTTCGTCCTGATTGACATATAGAGAACTATGCTCTAAGTTGTCGACAATAAAACCCAATATTGTTGTCAAATCATTTAACTCATTGGCACTGTTCTTAAGTGATTGCTCTTTCAGTTCGATTCGTTGACTTTCAGACATAAGACATGAAAATTGAGCCAAAGATTGGATAAACTTAAGGTTCAATAGGGTCTGGACTACAGTTGTGAAATAGGCTGTCAATTGATAGTAACAATAGATTTTGTTAAATCAAGCGAATAAAAAACAATTGATTAGACAAAACAATACAGACCTTTGTCTACATTGAGAGGCAATGCATAAAATATTTGTATCAAAAGAGAAGAAACGTCTTTAAGCAAAATCGGAACTTCTTTTTCTATTGTCGATAGACTTAAATTATTTTCTTCGAGTGTTAAACCAGTCAATTGGGACCAGAGGTTGTCATATGGGGTCGATATGACAACCTTAGCATTCAATGCCAATACGTGAAACAAAGGCACTGCACAGGAGATAATTAAAGACACTTTAGACCAATTGATTTAATAGACATTAATACTTAAAGCAGATAATTATCACTGAAATTATGTGCAAAACAAGTAAATTAAGTTCAAATAGACTTAATTTGTACTCCAAAATCAAATAGACTCAGTTTTAATTTCTGTTAAATTAGAATTTTTCTATTAGGAGGGGCAAATAAGCTTAGTTGGTTCAATACCTGAGAATCCTATGTAATACCTAGCTTATCAAGATAAATTTTAATTAAGCTCCAATTTTTATTCCGAAATATTCATATTTTGATGAGAACTGTCGAACATTATCTTTTAATAATGGATAATCAGTCCAGAATACTTTGAAATCATGATCAAGGGCATTTTGCAAATTGTGACAAAAATCGAAAACAAATATTTCAATTGGAAATCTATATAACTTAATTAAATCTAAAGGTGTTATATCTAAAATCACTGTCTATTTTGTCATCTTTAATAAAAAAAAAGTACCATGAATTGATTCTAAAACAACTACACAACAACTTGACTTTAAAGTGAGTATTTGTGCATTGTTTTTCTCCTATTCCCTCATAATTTGAATAAACACAATCACAATTATCTACACTCAAACATATTTCCTTCCGTTGCCTCAAACCCTTTAAAATAAGCATAAAATATATGAAAAATAAAAATTTACAAAAAAAGACTCAAATTATAGAAACAAAACATAAAAAATCAAAAACATTTAGAATTTTAAGTAAAGTTTAACAAAAAGAAAATTTAAAATAAATGCATAAAAATATATATTTATTTAAAAACTGACCGAAACACGACTTTTTGGCGCCGCAGGGAATGCTTTTACTCTTCTTAATGAGCAAATCCGACTCCAAATTAGTTCTGGTAATCGAACACAAGAACAAGAATAAGCTTTGCTGACTCGGCGACACTCGTATATTCCTATATTGAGGTCCCGTTGCTTTAGTCAAGTCTTCCACTGCATTGCCCAACAGTTTTAGGAACTCTGAGTCCGGATGCGATACATTGGACAACAGATCAAATATTTCATTGGCCACAGCACTTATATCATTGGGTCGACACTTAACAATAGCACCGATTTCACCCATACTTGGATTAATCGGCAGAACACTGTTCGCCATTTGTCTACACAACGGACAGGAATACTCTCCCTGTTCTATACCAAACCTGCTCTGCATCTGTTGTACGCCTCGGAGTGATTGCATATAAGACTTATGGCAATCGATATGTAGATAATGGCCACAGGACTGGACGTGCACTCCTCCAACCCAACCGATATTGAATGAGTTGAGCCATGAGTTCTTATCGAAATACCTGTCGAACTCGTCTAACCTGTCCTCCATATGTTTTGCCAAAGTCTGCAGATTCTGTAGACACATCACCTCCTCCTCCGAGTTCGGGATTTTTAATTTTGTACTACTGTTGTCACCGACTGTCGAATGGCCCAAAACACTAGTCGACTGAAGCAGCACTACCTGACCGAACAGTTTTGCATTAGTTGTCGGTCCACTTTGGCCACAGATAACACACTCGTATTCTTTTGACTGGAGTAGTGAAGCGCTGCCATCACTGGCCGTAAAATTAGAGCTCCGATACGTTTGTTCGTCTAAATCATTAGAATTTATCTCTTTTTCGATGTTTTTCATGAATGCCTTCTGTTTTGACGCGAACTCTGCCATCAATTTCTGTTGGCGTACACGTGCTTTCCGCCGGCGCTCTTCACGATCTGCTTCTTCACTCTTTGGCGAACTGTTGTCATGATTTAGATTATTCGGCGAATGTTTTAACCAAATTCTGTTCCGTATTTCAGTTATAATCTCTTCGCCGTTAATATTCAATTGAATGAATTGATTGAGTAATTGTTCGATAAAAAATGGTCCGTCGCCTATACGACTGTCCACTAATTGATCACTTTTTGTTGGCTGATATGAGTCCGGTTTACCACTAAGTTTCGAATGAAGTCTTATTAATAATGAGATTATCGTTTCATTAACGGGAAGTAATGTTCCCGAAGAGGGCGGAAGTGCTTTCATTAGTTCACTAACAACTAAGTGAGGGTTCGGACGACTCTGTGTAGAACTCAACTCCATTTGTGTCGTCTGATTGTCTGATTCAAACACACGGCCCTGTCGTCTACGGTTCATTAAAACCATTCGTTGATCTGTTGGTCGAACTGGTCTTAATCTATGACTACGTGCCCGATGCCTGGCCGGTCCTACAGATGAGGCTACGACAGACATCTCCTCATTAGTGGCGACATTTGTATCTACACTATCACTACTGACAAGCGATGGCCGCGAAGTCACATAATGTTGACGCAACCCATGTGTAGGCAATGGACTGATTCGCGACGTATTCGCTGTCATATTGTTTGTCGCCATTTGTCTGTTCTCTAAATTCAATGGAACTAAAGCCGAAGAGAAGTTATTATTAACTGTTGTGTTTGGCGGAGGCGGTAGTAATGCCAGAGGCACTGATACTGTAGGCAATTGTGGTCTTTGTATAGACGACTCCAGACTACGGGCCTCACCCGCTTCACTAGTGGCCGGACTGTGCACTTCATACGGCTGTTCGTCTTCATCACTCATATAGTCGTCCTCTTCTGGACTATCAGACGACTCGTCGTCCACTTCCATCTCTTCAACTGCACCGTCGAGTGAAGGCCTCCGATCGGGTAGTTTAACATTTTTGACTGGAGTTATAAGACTAGACATAATACCATTCGATGGAAACCATTCACCAAAGTTAAGGTCATTTACTTCATTAGGAATCGGAAAGTTTGATGAATCGATGTTTGAGACGGGAGATGGAAAACGAATGGCCATATCTAACAGGTATACAGTGAGCGCTAGTATTTGGTCAGGAATTTCATGACAGAACACAGCCTTTGAATTGAATAAATAAGATCAATTAAATAAATAATTAACTCATTATTAGTAATAATTTATAGAAAAGTAATAATTTTTTTCATTATCTTCTATTGAATTAGTGCTCACTTTATATAATATCGAAAATATAATTCCGTGCAATACTTTGCTGTGCAGTAGTTTTCTGGGGTCAACAAACTTATTACTATCGACAGGGGGTGGGATATGGAATGGAGGCCACGGCTGAGAAGTGGACTTAAATTTACCGCTTTGTCGGGCGCTTTCATGTGAAAGAGAAACAAAATTAATTTCAATTTTTATATAATTAAAAGCTTATAATTTAAGACAATGTCTACTAACAATTGTGCGAATCTATCCATCGATGACTGATAGTCTCTTCTATGGACGGCCCGGAGTAACACATGTATCGGATCGTATTCATTGGCCCAAATCTCTGCCTTCGGATAGAACTGGCCCTGAACTGAGTCATACAGTAATTCAATTGTAATATTCGTTTTTTTAGAAATGCATTCAAATAATTAAGGATTAGATGATTGTATACCAAGACTGCCGCCGACCTCAACATTAGGTGACTTAAATTCAGCGATTTTATTGAGCGTTGACTCAAAATATGAGTTCTGTGAGGACTGAGTGCCACACTTTTCGGGCAATAACTCCAGTAGTTGTGAGTGGGGTTTGTCACTCATCGCCAACAGTGCGACCATCTCTTTACGCGTCACCTGTTCTTCAGTCATTCCGAGATTATTGTGCACCGATAGCAGTGTCGCGATATGTGTGAGCGCCGACTCCAACATTGGCATAACCTGTTCTGCTTCCAGGAATCCTTTATAGAAATTAATGTCTTTCAGAGTCAGTGATAGACTGTCCCAAACGTGAAATCTATTTTTGAATTTAAGTAAGTTTTTAAAAAAATCGCATTTTTTTGCCAATTATTTCTACAGACCTTTCGAATACTGTTTGTATAAACCAATCTGAGTCTACATGTGTGGCCACTTGTTGTATGAGAAACAAATCCGAATCAACCATAGAGTTACAAAAGTGGCACTGAATATATGTCATCGCTTGGCCTTTGATTTGTAAACCGTTTCGAACCTTAAAATATAATTTTTAGAGAAAAAAATTGAAAATTTTGTTCTGAATCACAAAAGAATATAAATAATTTCAAATCCAATGCCAATAAGTCTGACAAGCGATCTGTGCTCTGACCCAAAGTCCACAAAGTATTTCATAGAATGAGACCAATGTCTGCAACGGATGTGCCAACAGTTGTTTGAGTATCTCTTCATTTGGCAGAATCTCTTCGAGCGACACATTCTGATAGCTGACCGCGTGCTGTACGAACACAGATAAGTACCGGTGCAATGGTATGTGAAAAGTGGCCTGCATTGGGTTTGGTATGTCGTCCTTTTCGAATGCAATCAATTCAAACCACGTCTCCAACCAATGCATCACATGTTTTATGATTTGTATCGACTGTTCCGCCGATTCCTTAACACAAAATAAGTATTTTTAAGACAAGAAATTTTCAAACAAAAGCAGAAAAACTACCGAATCCTTCAGATGACATATCAATGTCCACATCGGTGTCGCACATATCTCTAACTCAGCAGAAAAGGCCGAATAATAGGCATTATTCTCATACTCGACGTGTTCATTGAGCTCTCTTTGGTTCAAATTCATGCCCTGAAAGGCCATAATTAACTCGAGCCAAAAGTCTAGTAGCGCACAGTCATTCATAAACATTTGGGCCACTGGTCTATGGGTTAAAACATTATTCAGATCACTAACTATAGGCCAATACCAGTGCTCTTTTAAGATCTGGTGATCACAGCGGACAACATTGTGCGCATTCTTCTTCGGGTCTTGCATTGGATTAGACATTAATATACCGGTGATGTCCTCCTCATCAGCACAGCCTTCGATCGGATATTTTAAACTAATAACTATTACATAAAGTAATTGTGTTTTTCTGCACAACTTTGTGGCCAACTCTTCATTACTAAACAACTGTACGCTCACGTGAACCACACAATTGGATAGTATATCGTGCATATTGTCCTTGAGTCTAGGGTTGCGGTCACTGTGCCGGGACTGGCATAACATTATACTAATGCGACTGTAATGGTGTACAAACGTTTCGCCAAAGGCTTCCTATAATTAGTCGAAAAAAGAATTGATTGAAAAAAATTAGAAAAAATAAAATAAAGAATTTAATCAAAAGCCCTGTGCATCTGCACACACATACCTTATATTTCTGATCGGGCAACATATTTAACAGGAAACAAACCAACTTTTGAGGAAATTCATAGACTATAGTCCAAAATAACAACTCTTCCAAAAATGTTTTATGAATTAATTCACTTTGAAATGAAATGATATCTAAAAAAATTAATAGAAGAATAACAAAATTTATGCAAACTCAAAGATATTATTCGTTTAATGAATAAGTAATTGATAATAAATATGTTCTTAATTACCGGACACTAGTTTAAACTCATCAGAATCTATAGGTATCTTAAAGTGAGGCATTGAACGTTTGGCGCCGTTATAATTATCAATCCTCTGTCCAATCACATCAACAATCTCTGTATCACTACTATCGCAGGCTTTAGACAAACAAAAAACATTAATGAAAATCAATAAAAAACTTGTTTTAAGAATAGATAATAAAGAAATAACATTTAAAAACAAAACACAAAAAGTTGGAACAAAAACAATAAAATCGTGCAAAAAGTTATGCAAATTATATAAACAAAGTTACGAATCATTAAAAGATAAATATTTTTGATAAAGTGTTTAAACCATTTGCAAGACTAGAGTATGAATGAGGATCTGTGAGCGCATCACTCACTACGCCTCTCATAGCGGCGCCCATTTCTGTTAACTTCAATAATAAGTCCTTTATATAGACGTCCGCCTCTTCTATAGCTGTTTAACACAAAATAAAATACAATTTTTTTATTAGTATTTGATTTTTTAGATGAGAGAAGAGTTAGAAAACACTTATAGAAGACAGCGAGTGGTTAGAGAAAAAGTGGGAAGAATTTCAAGGCTAGCTATTAGAGGGACAGGTGCTCCCAAATGCACAGTGGAATGAATTTTTAATTGTCAATAAAGTGGACTTAATTATAGATTTTTCATTCAATAATAACCTTCGGTTTTATTTTTGCGCAAATGTAATATCAATCGATGGATAACTCGAGGCATAATAGCTTTGGCCACACATAGAAGATCGTCCGGCGGTAGTGGTATATCGAACTGTGCTTTAGAGCCGTGGTATACACAGAATCCCTGTGCCTATCAGTCAAATGAGATATAAATTATTATAAAAAAATTCTCATCGAAACAAAAATTATACAAACCTTCATAACAGAATCGTCGCCACAATCACAGGCACCGCCCGCTTGACTCCGGAACATATTAAAGTCATGGCCCTCATGATTGCCTTTCTTAAAACAATCGGCACACAAGGACATACAGGGACTGATACCACAGGTCCGGCACCGATAGGCGACAAAGTTTGCAGTCCATACGAGTCCGCATTTTGTTGCGTTGTCGTACTGTTTCACTGTTGGAGTGGAGGGTATGATAGGGGACACAAACAAAAATATTAATTTTGATATTAATATAAATATTTGCAAATTTTAAAGTAAAAGTAAAGATAATAGACATAAATAACTCGACTAAACAATAGACTTAGTAAACAATCGATTGACCAAATGATTGATTTGTGTCTTAAGTGGTCTAAGATATCAAAAGTTCTCTTTGAATAACAATTAGACATCAGTTTTGATAATCAAAATAAAAACAAAACTATGTCTTGAATTGCATTAATCATTAATTTAAGACATTATCAAATGATTCACTAATGTCTCAACTGGTCCGACAAATCATAAAATAAGGATCTCTTAGAAAAACTTCTGGACATTAGTCTTGTTATCAATAGATCTGATAACCAAAACAAAAACAAAACAGAAAATTAGACTCAAAAACAAAATGTTTTGCATCAGAATTATAGCTAATCTTAAGACAAAATCCATCCGCCAATCGACTGCAATCTATCGGCCAATGGACTGACCGTCGAGTGCAAACTCATCGGGTGTTCTGCCGCCCGCTATAATCCAATTGATCCAATCAATGGTATCCCAATCGGCAATCGATTTGCGGACATCAAACAATACGGCGCTAATCCTCGGCAACAGTTGTGGCGTAACTCTGGCCAAACATTCGTTCCTCAAGTACTGAGCACTGGTCCTTTTGCCCTTCCTGAGCACCACATCCACATCTGGCTGTGCACTACATTCTTCAGGTGTCTGTGCCATCGATGGCCCCCAATGTGTACCAAAACGGTGTTAATTAACTAAATCTTCTAATTTTAAATCCCTTTTATATAATGTCTAATAGTTTTCATTATTTATTATTATAACTCGTATTGAAATATATAAATAACTAATAAAAATAATTAATTTATTAAAAACAAATACATAAACAAAACGACGACATTATATCCACTCAAATGTCCAAAAAATATAATACACAACACATAAGAGTCAGAAGAGTATTACGTTATAAAAAAGGACTAAATCTCTCATCAATTATGTCCACCAATAGAGAGATTTTATATCAGTGATGTGTGAATGGATGTGGAATTATGATCAGGATTATAATTATTTTTTACATTAGCATGCTTATTTTTGTCTACAATGTATTATGTAGAAGGAAAGGCCAAGGTCATAGATGTTGTATGTGTATATTTTTGATAAAGGCCTAAGGGAACAAGTCTAGGGTAGTTTAAAGTTGACTTTTCATAGAATATACATTAAAGTTTAAAATTATTTAATAAAATTCTACCGGAATTTACTGAAATTTCATTACGTATGTCATGATTACTAAGAATTTGAATAAATTTGAGCTAATTCGAGCAAATCTCGATATAGAATTTGGCGTAATATCTAAAAATGTATTGAATTTAGATGGATAAAATAATTACTAACCTACTTATTAAAAAATGACTTAGGGGCTATTCTTGCCCAT
>JAQIXY010000091.1:0-12485 GCA_034699165.1 Adoristes ovatus | reverse complement strand
CATTCGTTTGTTTAATGAATGGATGAATTAATCTTTAAAATCTTTTAATTTTAGTTAATTTTAATAAAATATTCAAAATATTTTAAAATTATTCTTACAATTAATATCATATTTTGGGACATTATTTATGAATTGTTTACTGTTTTGAAACCTTAAGCCACGCCTATTAGTAAACATTATATTTAATCAATTTTTCTGTCAATTGATGGGAAAATAATATTTTAAACTCATTTAATGAATTTAAAACAAAATAAATAATTCAAATGTTGTTTACAATCAGTTTCTGATTTAATTATTTTTAATAATTGTTGAGATTTATTGTCATTTATTAGTCTAATAATGTCTGACATAAGGCAACGCAACCCCAGAGCTGACGAAGACATACAGGTATTCAATATTATTTGTTCAATAATTGATTTTACAGTTTATTATCAAATATTTATTAATCTAAGTGTCAATGAATTTCATGTTCAAAATATTTTCGTTTATTTTCGTTAATTCAATACAAATATTCGTTTATTTAACTATATTTCCAAAAGACGATAAGGAAATGATCTATCCGTCAATTATTGGTTGAGTTTCGCATAATTTGCACAATATTTTAACAATATTTTCCTCATTCTCTTCATAAGCATATAATTTCAATTAATCCCAATATTTTTGTTTAATTTAATTTCAATTAATTAAATGATAAATGGATTTAGTTTTTACTAATCGCTTGAATGCATTTCATTACTCAGAGCTTATATTTTTCTTAGAAAACATTGAAATTTGTTTTTTAAAATACGATTTTATTAAAAGAGTATTGAAAGAGAGAATCGTCCGAAACCTCTGAGAAAAATGAGTTCAGAAGGTATTGATTCAGAAGACGATAAATTCCCGGACGATTCAAACGTTGAGGAATTAGTTAAAGAACTACCCCAGGCCTCAGACAGAATCAACGTTATTATGGACTCTCTGTTGTCAACTCTTCCCAAAAAGTAATTAAAGTCTAAATTTTTCTAAAGTCTAAATAATTGTAAATTAAATGATAATTAAAATGTATGAACAGATGGCGAAACTATATCGTCAGAACAATATTCACTTGTCTTATGGTCGGGTGCTTTGGACTAATCATATATTTGGGTCCTTTGGCTCTAATGTTTACGGTATGTGAGGGTATTTGTGGTAAACATTGACTTTTTTCTCAATAAAAAATTTATTTTTAATGTCTTTATAAAGACTCTGTGCGTTCAAGTGAAGTGTTTTCAGGAGATTATTGCCATCGGATATTCTGTGTATCGGATCCATGGCCTGCCGTGGTTTAGGTCTCTGTCCTGGTATATGTTGATCGCTTCCAATTACTTTTTTTATGGCGAAAGTTTGGTCGACTATTTCGGAGTACTATTGCACAGAGCTGTAAGAATTGTTATGTTTTTAATTGATTTGAAAATTTCAAAGGATATACCCGACGCTTTTATAATTCGTAACGTTGTATACATACAGCACTCAATGCAAAAAGTATATTGTAATAAAATATGCCTTTAGCCCTATAAATACTGATCAATTAAAAAAAGGATTCAAAATTTGTTAATTAACCCCAAGAATAAATAAAAATAATGTATTTTTATTGGTAACGGCAATTCTGACCTGTCACATAAGACTGGAGTTCCACTTCTTTTCATATAAAATAGGGATAGCCAAGATCAGTAGAGTAAAATGGTTTTGGGTGTGTTTTTTTAAAAAATAATTCCCCCAAAAATACAGGGGTATTAGGGGAGAGTAATATAGTTTATGGCGGACACAAAATATTGGGCTAATTTGGCGCTATTTCGCCATTTTTTTGGCTTAAATACTGCCTAATATCATTTAAATTGAACATAAATGGACATTAGAGCATGATTTACATCATAATTTAGCAAAATTTTATCTAAAAAGTCAGTAATTCGCTTATTATAAACTCGCTAATTGGAAAAAATGTCACCTCAGACGCCATTTTCTCAACTTCTCTCTAAATGAAGAGGGCTATATTTCACAATTAAAGCTTATTATTTTCAAAAAATTCGAGACAGGAAGTATTTTGGCTATTACACCTGCTATTACCTCATCTGGGCTTTGACCATTTCTTATACCCAACAATATAATTTATAGTATAATTATAATATTTTAATTTTTTAATTATTAAAATTTTCATTTTATTTTTTTCAAACTAATTTTAGGGCGTAGATTTCAAATATAAATTTATTTTATAAATCGGACTTATTATTTTTAAGTTACATTAGTTTTTATATTTTGACATCATTTTTTTATACTCTGTACATTCTTGTACATCACCAGACTAGGTTAAAAATATAGTTCTTTGAATACTTTATTTAATGAAATAAAA
The DNA here is from genome assembly GCA_034699165.1 of Adoristes ovatus. Classification (NCBI taxonomy): domain Eukaryota; kingdom Metazoa; phylum Arthropoda; class Arachnida; order Sarcoptiformes; family Liacaridae; genus Adoristes; species Adoristes ovatus. Next base: position 10,120 of record JAQIXY010000091.1, on the reverse strand, counting down.
TTCGGCCCGTCACCTAGAGACCCCCAGAAGTTATCTAGGTTCAAACATTCTACTATGTAAAAATACATTATGAAAAATGTTCACATATCTCTGTACTGAATTTTTAGTGAAAAAGTTTTTAGCCATCTATAGTCAAACTTAGTGACAATTAAGTTAATTAAAAACTAAAAAATTCCAGGGCTTTAAATCTTTAGATTTATTATGAATTATTGAATTAACACTAAATTAAATGCAATTATTTGTCAAATATTTAAAATGATTTTTGAAACTTTTATTGACTTTTTATTTTATTTATTAAGAACTTTATGCGACCTTTGGTGACATACCATCGATTCATATCGTTTTGTCTATATTTGGTTGGATTTGTTTGGTTTGTCTTGAGTTTAGTCAAGAAGTACTATATGAGACAATTCTCTTTGGTATTGCATTCAATGTTTATATAATTAATGCAATGTTTGCTAAATGTTTAACTGTCTGTCCATAGTTTGCGTGGACTCACGTCACTCTTCTAATAGTAGTGACCCAATCGTATCTAATACTACAGAATATGTTTGAAGGACTCATTTGGTTTATAGTTCCCGTTTCGATGATTGTCTGCAATGATGTTATGGCATATCTCTTCGGATTCTTCTTCGGAAGGACTCCACTCATAAAACTGTCGCCAAAGAAGACTTGGGAGGGATTTATTGGCGGAGGAGTACTCACTGTTATATTAGGAATGATTGTACGAATAGTTTATTTTAAACATTTGAAAACATTTTTAAAAAAATTTATTTTTTACAGTTTTCTCACTTCTTATGTCAATACAAATACTTTGTTTGTCCCATCGAATACTCGGAGGACTTGGAGAGAACAACAATGGATTGCGTGCCATCACCGCTGTTCCAATTGACAGAATATCAGTTACCCATTGAAATGAATTATATCAATAGGTTATTACCGGTGAGTCTATTAATGAGTGTTAAGAAAAAATCATTATTTTAAATTTAATTCAATTAGAATATTAATGTAATTGTAAATTGTAGTTTAGTATAAGCCATATAATTTTAGAGATGCCCAGGGTACAGGTCGATAATGTTTGGATATTTTTGAGACTTTTTTTCAGAGTAGAGTATAAAGTAGCGGACCAGTTATTCGGAGGTCAAAAATGACAGGAAGGGGTTTTTTCTAACTCGAGCTTTGGAGTGGTTCCAGGCGGTTTAAAGGACATCTTTCTCTAAATTTTGTCCAGGGGGATGGGGTTACTGAGGTGTTATTTCCCAATTCATTAATTTTCACAGAATTTGATTAAAAATGACGCGGAATTTTGATGCATTTTGCAAGAATATAGCAGTATTTGCTATATTTTGATGAATTCTTTAAGCATTTACCACAATGTGACTAAAAATGACAAGAATTTACCAAAATTTTCTATTTTTCCGGAATTTCCCAAAATTTTGATACAAAACATATTTAATGAAAGATTTGAATTGAAGACGAGTTTTTAAAATCAATCGATTCCTGTATTTTCAGTTCAAATTCCCGTTAACCGTAACGCTGTATCCGTTTGTTTTGCATTCGTTGTCGCTCTCACTGTTCAGTTCAATCATCGGTCCATTCGGCGGATTCTTCGCCAGTGGTTTCAAACGTGCGTTTAAAATAAAAGACTTCGGAGACATAATCCCAGGACACGGAGGCATTGTTGACAGATTCGATTGCCAGTACCTAATGGCCACTTTCGTAAACGTATACATTTCCAGTTTTATTAGAGCTCCAAAGGCTTCGAAACTTTTTTCATTAATTCTCAGACTTAAGGCTGAGGAACAGATAAAAGTGTTCGAACTTCTTAAAGATCACCTCAACTCTAGTAATGTTTTCAACTCATTCTAAAGTCTCATTCGAACAAAATTGATGTTTTTATTTCAATGTTTTGACATTTTTTGTTATTTTCCATTTTTTATTCCAATTTTAACGTTTTTTTTGTCCCAAAAATTTTGATTTAGTTTTATCTCTTTTTTGAAGTTTTACATTAAGGGAACAAAAACAACAGTTTTTCAGTTAAAATAATGAAATTAAGAAAATGTAACTCTCGATCAACCGATAGATCGATAACTTTTATCGCATAACTAGTCTATAGTCTGTGTTATTATTAATTGATTAAAACTATTATTAAATGTGTTCTTATAATAATATATTATATTAAACATTAATCTAATGAATAATTAGATTTAGTTTAAATTTTAAATAAATTGATTAATCGATTAAATTATAATTAAAACAAATTTTTAGTTAAGCGAAAAAAATAATCTAATGAATGAATGCCTTATTGTTTGTTATTAATTGTTATTTTTGTTAAATTATTATCTTTTAATTGTAAATCAAATCACATCTAATCCTATATTTTCTCTATAATTGCACATTAATTCAGAGCTTATGTTAATTCTATGGTTTGTTTTTTTAATCAGTTCTTCATTTCATGAAATACTTACAAAAGATATTGATCTCTAATTTGGGAATATTATTAACATTTTGTTGAGAATATTATTCTTCGATAAATGCACTGAAATTTTCTTTTAACAAAACCATAAATTATATCTTAATTCTGATAAACAGCAGAATATCTGTTAATTCGATGTAAAGATAGATTAAATTTTTCTTTAGTCGTATTCTTTATATAATTTTGTTCATAAAAATGCATTTTTAAAAATACCTTTTGCTTTGTATTCATAAGAAATATACTTTTGATTTGTTTAATGACGAAAATTAAAATTTATTTCAACTTTTTTTTGCATTAATTCGTTAACATTTACCTAATGTTTATCCAATGTTTTTAAATATTAATAATCTATGAATGCATTTATTATTGATTGTACAGTATTTTAATTAAAGTGAATCTATTATTAAAATAGTATTTTTATGTTATTCTATAAAATAGTTTGGCTTAAAATTGATTAAATAAATGAATTTTATTTTAAGCAACAACAAAAAAATTAATTTGAATCAAACATTTAGTAAATTTATTTATTCATAGCTGTAATTAAAAATGAATTTCAGTAAAAATTGTTAAATAAAACAAATTAAATGATAAGTAATTATCGTTTAATTTATTAAGAAAGTGATTAATTTCTTGGAATATAAAGAAAAATATATCCATTAATGCATTTCCACTATAATTAAAGCCTAAATGTGTTCATTCGTCCGCGTCGTCGATCTTTGGCGCCAAATAATAACGAATGAAACCAATAGTCGACGGGTTCTCCTCGTCGTTATCGCTTATATTGTATTCAACCACTGATTTATTGCATATAAATATAGTTTAGAATTAGAATAACATATAAAATTATAAACATATGACTAGTACTGACCTAATGGTACGTCCGGTGACATCGAAAGAGTTACTTGAGGTGAGAGTGGAGTGGCTTTTGCGAAGTGATTCAAATACTTGAGTGCAAAGGACTGGCAGAGAGCCTCTTGCATAGAGATGCTGACCGACTCATCCGGTTTGTCCGCATTTGCAGTTTGAGACAACCGAATAGTACCCGACCCTAAGTCGCCGTTTGCCGCGAAACGGACGCCATCTTTAGCACACGATATGGTGACTGCGTCTCCGATTTGACTCAAATCACGACAAATGCGTTGGAATTTATTGGCCGGCATTTTAATGGTCACGTTATATGTCGTGTCCTTTGGATTCAAAGTTCAATACATGTTATTAAATGAAAACAAAGTAAATCCATAGCAATACTGACCGGAATTCCCAAGTATTCTGAGTCCAAATTCATTAATTTAATCTCATATTCAGACACTTCGGCCTCATCTGAACGTTAAGACAAACAAACAATTAATTAAATGTTAGAAAAGGGGTTTTAAAGTCATAATTACTCTGGGCTTCAAACAAAAGAGTGATTTTATCGCTTTCATCGCCCGCTTTGATAGTAATTGTGTCGTCATTTGCCGCACATTTTATAATCTTTGATAAACTATTTTATAAAATTGAAATCAAATTTAAAATCAATTAATTTTAAACTTAAAACAAATATAATATTTGAAAGACTAAAGAAGTGAAGTGAAGAGACAATACGTATTGTAATCGTTAATCAGTGAAGAGTGAGTGCAAACCTAATTAAATTCAATCCAAGGGTTAGGTTGCGATCGCACCGGTATTTGTCGAACCCATCGCTATTGAGTGATACTGAGACCAGACTTACGTGACTGGTGTCCATGGCCTGCAATGCCATACCATTGGGACTGCAGTCCCAACTGGCGTCGGTCACCAAGTCTTTTATGGCGTCCAATATCTTCTTAAGAATACTTCCCTGAATAAGTCGCGCCTCAAACATGACTTCACAGTTATATTAATTGTCTTAGAAATTGAAATCAAAAGTCTTTACAACTCTTGCCGTCGATTAGACTCTCAAACAATTAGTTTTGTGTCAAACAAATAGAGCGGGAATTGTCTTCACTATTATTGCGCCCAAACATCAAATACGTCCACAAATATCCAAAACTTAATTGAAATCCTATTATTAAATGATATTTTAAGACAAAAATCTTTTTAAATTAAATTTCTTAACTGTTTTGAAATTAATGTTTAATTACATTATTTTAAAATTTAAATGAATTAAATGTTGAAAATCTAAAACTTTGTGAAAATTATTTAAATGAACAGAAACGTCAGCCAACCCTCACTAACTCAACCCTGGATTTATATGCTGTCCCACTTAAGCCCCGCTCTTATTTAGCGTAATGTCATTTTTGTAAAGATATTTTTATTTTCTAAGCTTTTTTCTATGACTTCCTATTGATTTAGCTGTCATTGTATTCACATATTATGTTACCATTGAATACATCTATATTTTGTGGGCAGAACTGCATTGCATTGTATTTATTGCACAACTATTGTATGCATTGATTAAATGAAGATTAAAAATAACATTGAATTGAGTCGAGTCTGAATAGAAATCTAATCATATATTAAGTTATGTTTAATATTACATTCAATCGACTCTTCAATTGATAATACATTTAATTAATTATCGCATTTAAAGCCAATTATTTTATTAAATACAGTCTTAAGAGATATTCACAAAAAGTATTCAATTCTTGGATTGATTTCAGAAAATAACAAATTTTATAAAACATTTGATGTAATAAACGGCGAAATCAATTGTAAATCCACTCAAATCGCAAATTAAGGTATTTTTTGAATACAAATTGTTTCGTAATTTATAATTATTTTTCTCACAATAGCTTTGAAAACATAAAATAAAATAAATAACAAAAAAAAGTATAGATTTTATAGAATGTTAGCCAATGTTTAGTTACACGTATTTATAGCTTTGATTCTCATATTAGGTATTCATATGTTTTTATGTTATGTTTTACGACAAATGCTTTTAACCATAAATTAATTTCATATTTCTCTTTCATTTCCTCAGATTTTCATTTAGACATTTCATCAAAAAAGTATTGTTTCATCGATTTTGTCCACTAATTCACTAATATTTTTAAAAATTCTTCACACGATTTGAATGTTTAATGAAATTCGAGTTTAACTTAATTTTAAATTAAAAATTTTAGCAAAAATGTTAGTCAAGAGAAGCGTTCAGTTTATGAATAAATCATTTTTCCAATTATTCAATAGCTTAATAGTTTGGGTAAGAATTCAATTGATATTAATTATAAGAATATTTTCTAATCGATGGTCTCTTTCAGTGCCTTATATTATCTTTGATTCCGGTATCGACTGTTTGTAACGCAAGTGTTGTTCAATTGAATGCCAATAACTTCGATGAATACACCTGTGAGTTGACAATTGTCTCAACACAACAATCACTAAACAATATTAATCTGACTTTAATTTAAATTTCAGCCAAATATGAATTGGTTTTTCTTAATTTTTATGCCGATTGGTGTCGATTCAGTCAAATCTTAGCCCCGATTTTCGAAGAGTCCCATAAGAAAGTACTCGAAGAGTTTCCGGTAATTCAATTGATTTATATATAATTGGAATTTATTTATAACAAAAATGCATTTAATCTTTAGGAAGAGGGAAGAGTACTGTTCGGTAAAATCGATTGCGAACACGAAAGTAAGTTATTTTCCATAATTTGATTCTATTTTTATTCTAAAATTACCTGTTTTTCTATAACAACAGCCACTTTGGGAACTCGTTTTCATATATCGAAATACCCGACTCTTAAGCTATTAATTAATGGAAAAGTAATGAAACGTGAATTCAGGGGACAAAGAAGTACTGAAGCCATTGTCAAACACGTGAGAGATCTGTTGAAAGACCCGATACAACACTTGCAGACATTTGATGAATACAACAAAATCGATGAAACGAAGCCCTCATTAATCGCTTATTCGAATGCACTTCCGATGACAATACAAGACTACAATATATACCGAAAGGTTGCCATTGATTTGCGCGACGACTGTTCCTTCTATTGGGTGACCGGAGATGTCTCGTCAACACATCTCAATCAGGACCAGACTCTGTCGGTTGTATTCAAACCGTCGCGAACTAAGCCTAATATAAAAGACTTGACATTTCCGGGAGTAATGCAAAGCTATGACGAGTTGAGTACTTGGGCTACAGATAAGTGCATTCCTTTAGTTCGAGAAATAACATTCGAAAACGCAGAGGAATTGACAGAAGAAGGACTTCCTTTTGTTATATTATTTCACGGATCGGATGATAAGCATAGTATTGATCTCTACACTAAAGTGGTTCAAACGGAACTCCTGTCAGAGTCAGGAAATGTCAACTTTTTAATAGCCGATGGACTCAAATTCGCGCATCCGTTACACCATTTGGGCAAAGCTCAAAAGGACTTACCACTGATTGCTATCGACAGTTTCAGACACATGTATTTGTTCCCCGATTTCAAAGACGTATTGTAAGCATTTCTCAATTCTATTACAGAAACAAATTTTGTTCTAATATTCGCTACTTTTGTTATTCGATTACAGAATACCCGGAAGATTAAAAGAATTTATACAAGACTTGTATTCGGGTAAACTGCACCGGGAGTTCCACTTCGGACCCGACCCAACAACTAATGAAATTCAAGCACAAAATGTAAGAAAATATTAAACTTTTCTTTAAAAATTAAAAACAATTAAATTGTTTTTCAAATCAAAGGGTCAGACGAGTCCTCCGGAGTCGACATTCGCAAAGTTGGCGCCGTCGAGGAATAGATATTCACTATTGAGTAGAGACGAGTTGTGATAACAAAAGACAAATGCAATCAAATAAAGTTATTTTATATTTATATTTGTTTGACTTAAAGAAACGTTTATTTATTGCGCCATTCCTTCAACAAAAAAAATTAATAAAAAAAAGTGAAAAACGAATGAATACTAGTTTTGAAATTATTTGATTCAACAGTTTATTATTAATATTAATCTCAATTATATTTAAAACCAAAAAATTGATATTATTTACAGCTATTAATACAATAATGATTCACAATATTATAATCACATCGAATATTGAGTGGATTATCGATTATGTATTTTGTATTTCAGTCAATATTTCGATACAAAGCACCTGTAGTTGTGGCACACATTTAACGCATTCAAAATAATTCAATTGTTTCGTTCGAATAAAACAATATTTCTTTTGTTGACAGCGATTCGTAAAATTAAAGTAAAAAAATTTGAGAAAAATAATAATAAAAAATTAATTAAACAAAAGTATAATAACTAAATAAAATATTGCTTTTCTCATGAAATTCTGTATTATTTCGGTTAAAATTATTATACGTTAACAGAGGTTTCATTATTGTTGTGTTTAACTGTATTGGAGTCAGAGTTGACACAAACGAGAGGCACTTTTGCGTTCTCACAGCTGTTATGACTCGAATCACTTACTTCTTCATCGTTTACATCGAAGTAACTCTTATTTGTATTTAAGACATTCAATGGTATCGTCTCTTCAGAAAAGGACAGTTTGGTGTCAGATATGCCAGAAGTGTCAGACCCGTAGTCATTACCACTGTCTTCATGTGTTAACAGTTTATTATTAAGAATATCTCCATTTTCTGTCTTATATTTAACATTCTTTTGGCTTAGATTTGAGTCTTTTTTCTTATCTTTAATTTCCTTCAACTTCTGAATGACACCCATTTTGCCGATTCCAGCGGTCACTCCCTTAATGGCACCGGTTTTGCCTGTCTTTTCAGTTGTCTCATCCATTTCCTCATTAATGGCCACCAAATGATTGGAACCAATATTTGTTGAACTATTAGTGATTTGAGTGTTGGCCACAACTATTGGAATGTCATCCGGAAGTTTGCGTGTCTTGAATGAGGCGTTAGTTATGGCTATCTTTGCAATGCCTGCTGTGGTCAATGAAGTGCTGGAAGTGGGCGAAAGGGCAACGTTTATACCCATTGGTCCGTCTGAGGGCTGACTCGAGTTTATTAAAAGTGAATTTCGAATTGCATTTGTCATCTGTTTTGCGATTCAATTGAATATAAATTGAGTTTTGGATAACAATAATATAATTTAATATAAATACCAATAAGACATCTGTATATAAATAATTGACAGCTCTGTTGTGTATCTCTTCCAGTGCTTCTAATCCGAGGTCTGTTATGTCATTAAACAAACAAAAGTATATGGAATTTGTTATTTCGACCAAAAATTGTGAACTCAAAGCAATTTTAATAGAGTTTCTGGAAATCAATTGATTGCAATCCACTGTCGAAAATGTGTTCAAATTGGCTGAATTCAACTTTTCAACCGATATATTGATAGTTCCCTGACGTAAGAGTCTATAGAAATATTAAATAAAAGTCAAATTTAATAAAATTTTCACTTAAATTATTGCAAACTATACTACAATTCTAAACAATAAAAGTTGACTTTTAAGCAAAAATAAGGAAAAGGTTTATAATAATAGCCCGACTGAAGGCTAAAATAATAAAATGTCATTTAAAATGTTTAAATAAACATAAATTAATACTTTTTAAAAAATGCTAATTTGAACTCAAAGTTTGAGAATAAAAGAAAAATGAGAACAAATAATGTTAAGTAAAGGATATATAATATAAAGAAAAAAACAAAGAAAACAATTCAAACCTCAAACACATCCGACACAAAGCAAATAACGATTGTTTGGTTAGCGAACAAATGTTTTGATTATAGACTTTCATTAAGACAGTCATTACATCCATTCGATTGTTAGCCACTATTTGCTCGATCTCTAAATGTGGGCCAAAGAGGGGAATATTTATATCACCAGAAATGTTGTCCAGTTTTGAAATGTTGTGTTCTGTCAATAGTGAGGACTGGCTTTGAGCCGAAGAATGTGGTGACGGCTCGTGATATATAGAGGGCTTCGACAGTGACATTAGACGGAATGTCCGCTCAACGAGTTGGCCCTCACTGTCCACTACTTCCAAATTATAAATACCTAATAATAAGACATCGATTGAACGGTATTTTTGTGTTTCATTTGTCGGACTATTGTTTGCATTCATAATATGGACACCAATTAGTGTTGGAATGAATGACAGACAGAACCTAATCAGTCGGTCGTCATTTGAACGATAATATGAATACAATTTATTACATATCGGTTCCAATAGCTGTTAAACATTGCAAACAATTATTAATAATAGCATTAATATTGTAATAGACATGAAATACCTGTTCATCACATTTAAAGTGTTCAAAATATTTGAGAATTGCATCAAATAATGAATTGTTTTCTAATAAATCCAATTCTTGTGCCGAATGTGTGTCACAATTGATCCACTCGTCTATTATCTGTTGGTTAGCCATCGATTCAATTATTGCTCTTTTGATTATTCAATCCATTAATTATTTATAAATTCATTTCATTTTTGTTATCAAATATTTAGCTTTAAATCACATAAACAGTGAATTAATTGTCACTATATTTGACAACAAATGTATTCAATCATTGCTTCTGAAGTGAAAGTGACGTCAAATGAGTTTTCAATACATTAAACACTAATTACGTTCAATTCAACCAATGTTTTGCGCATTTTTTAAAAGGAAAACATTTTTAAAAATCATACAAACAATTTAACAGTTTATTAATATTAATAGCAAACAAACATTAAAGGCTATAAAACTATACAACTATACAAACTATACAACT
>JAQIXY010000090.1:0-12490 GCA_034699165.1 Adoristes ovatus | reverse complement strand
ATTATTATTCTTTGATTAACATTTAGATAAAATTGTATTTTTTTCTTCTTCTTATTCTTGTTTTGTTGAAACGAGTTTAATGACCAGAAAATCATTTTATGCTTTTATTTATATACAGATATCTATCCATCACTTGATTTAGTTTTTGTATTTAGAATTTATATTAACATAAATCAAATGAAAACTCCTTTTGGGATATATTTTGCTGGTTTTGCTTCTCGTCTTTTTTGTTGTTATTTCTCACAAAACGATAATAAATTCAAATTAAAAAATAATTTCCAAGAATTGAATGCTATATTCCGTTCTCGACATTTCAAATTAAATTTCTAATTGTTTCTTTTTTTATTCTACTTATTCTTTTTCAACTGTTTAGGACTGTATTATATGAGAATAGCTATAATTTAAAAATCATTTAAAACTTTTTTTTTATAACTTTAGTATTTTTTCTTAAAATTTTATTACAAAAGCCTTTTATCTCTAAAGACAAGTCTTAATATAACTCTAAAGAGATTTTCAGCTTAAAAGTCAAAGAATAAAGAATATGTCAAAGGAATAAACACTTATTTTGTTTCCTCGAAAATGTTTATTAAATACATTTAATTTGCATTTAATATCATTTTATTACAGTATAAACAAAAATTCAGTGCAAATAATAAATAAGCGAATTGTCTGTCTGTTAGTCACATATATGTTATAGTGATTTGAATTGTCGGACAATTTTTTATTATTATTCTGTTTCTATCATTAAATAAAAACAATTTTGTTTTATTTATTTTTTGCGAAGGAAAAGGAAAAAAATTATAATTTTATTTATTATTAAAAACGGTTTTAAAATTGATTTTGTATTGTTAAAAGCCTCGGGGGGTAGAACCGGGAAATGTTAGTAGAAATGGTGAATCCACGAGATTGACAGTCAGATTGGAGGGTAAACTAGCCTTTCGTGCGTCCAAATCTACTTTTGCACTCGTATTGAATACAATCTCGAACTGTCGGTCGGACTTCTTTCGGGCTGCGGTCGCAAACGCATCCAGGGTTTTGGGCCCAACAGGCGTGTGGTCAGGGTTTATGATTTCTCCACCATTGGGTCTGAACCAAACCAGATTAGAACAGTTTTCAATTAAGTGAATAACACCTGCGATTCGAAAATATTCATAAATTTTATTAATTGATAAATAAAATGAATAAAAAAAAGAGTTTTTGATTAATAAATTAAAATTTTCTCACAAATGCGTTCTTATATTCAATATTTAGCCCAAAACTCTCTCTCAAACTATTAACTTAATGAACATTTAATTTGATTTGCAAACAAACAAAAATATAATGAGGAACTCATTTGCAGTGGTAAAGGCCGGGGAATAGAGAGTGAGTTAGAGAGATATATAGAACCCGGGGCTAGTGTTTTGTCATTGGAATTGCAAATCATGTTCCAAAAGGGAAGGGTTTTCGCATAAATGTAGGCAATAAAGTGTTGCAATAGTGATAATTAGTGACTCAAAACTCTGGCAGCTATACTTATACTTGTGCCATGCTGAATCATTAGTCCTGGGAGGAGGACTGGCATTGCACACTCCACCAAAAAGCACTCTACTGTATGCCAATATCTCTATTCTCTCTAAATCTATTGTAATAAATAATATGTTATTCTATGGTCTCTAATGTGCCACTAAAATAACGGACCGGTAGGTACGGGCACAGAGTTTATTCTTCGATTCTTATCAATGATTATTAGGAATTATTATTCTTCTTCTCACAGAAAGAGAAGAAAAATAGTTTAAATGATCTTTTAATGGCTTCCGTTTGATTCTGAAAATTGTTGTTTTCTTTTTTGTCAATCATTATATTCTTTCCAACAATAATAAGATTGAATTTTATTCCTTATTTTTTCTCTCTTCTCTTTCCCTAATCTTTAGACGACTGTCAGTACGCCCTTTGACTTATTGAATAACTATTACAATAAGAATATATATCTGTCGCCTCATTCTATGCTATTATATATTCTATTCTTTTATAAGTATTGTTTGTTTTTCCTAAAAGTTTTCATAAATGCTTTTCAATTGTATTCATTCATTGACTCTACAGGTATTGCTGGTCTGACTCCAGTCCCTAATTTTAAACAAATATTCTATTCCACACCTATTATTCGTATTCACAAATTGCCACCAAATGTCTTACCGCTATCTGACAGCGCAGGGGATGCGATGTCAAGAAAGCTAACGTTCTTTAGTTTAGCCAAACTTTTCAGTGCACTGTCACTGATGTCGAGTCCAACGACTTCTAATGTCTCTAATTGTGGCAAATATTGGTCAATATTTTCATAGAGATTCGGATTATGATTCTTAAGGATGAGTCGGAGATGTTTTAACTTTTTACAGGCGGACAACTTCTGCAGATTAGTGTTCAGCTTGAAGTCAATGTGCCTCATAGGGGAGCGGCCATTAATGGTCAGTGTTTCCAGATTTGTGAACTTACTGACCGCATCTAACAGTGCGTCCCCACCCGACCAAACGCATACATTCAACTCTTTGAAATTAGGCCCAAATTTATCCCCAATTAGTCCAATTTGGTTGTCGATCGGTGTGTCTCCCGTTGCTGTCACTGATAGCTTGAATAACTGTATACAAACCAAATGGCAATAAATTTAAAGCTCAAGAATCAGAATTTGGGTCGCATTCAAAATGAGAGCCCATTCATAACACAGTGGGTTTGTGCGCCCACTGATGCCAATACACACTCACACACTCTCAATGACACATACATTATTCAAATTGGCGATTATCTCCACATATTCTGGTGTTTCACTTCTGGTTCCTGAAAACGTAATGTCCAAATGTCTTAAATATTGAGCGTATTTGATCTGATAGTATAAAAATAGATAATCGAGACATTAATTAATGTGATTTTGATTTTTTTCCTTTTAAAAATGATATGAACCGTGAATTGTTGAAGGAGCTCCTTCTCCCCTGCACCAATCTTGGACCAAACATGCTTTAGATTAGTGATAGTGCCAGGAAGAGCACCCAATACAGCAATACTTGTGTCAATATGTATGGCCTCTAAATTGCCAATTGATGTAATCAATGCTTTTATGCCTTCAGTTGTGTAAAAACTTGAAAACCCTAACAGTTCGACGTGTTTTAACGATTTTGTAAATCTTTGCCCTTAAAAAAGACATTAAATAAAAACAGACTTTAAAATGATTTTCAAATTTATATATCAATGCATTTAAAAAGAGATTTTAAAAATAAAACAACCAATAAGTTAAACCCTATTCTCACTGTTTTGTTATATAATTTATTTTCAAATTTCAAATTTAATCCTTATTTTTGTATTTCAAATGTGATTTAATTTTTATAATTTACCGATTAATTTAAGGGTTTCGTCGGTAACGCCAGTGCAGTCATAAATGCGTATACACTCGACAGAAGCGCCACAATTAGCTAATAAACCGATGGAATCGTTATCCAACTTAAGTCCTCCCAATTCAATAACTTTTAGATCTTTGCCTACTTTGCTCAATAGCTCAGTCAGCTTAGTCTTGTCCAATGGCTTCTGGTCGTCGGCATCATTGAGAAGAACTACTTTGGTTTGGTTTTCAATCACGGCATGGGTTTCGTCTTCACAGAAGTTTCTCTCCCTTTCTGTTACACTAATCTTCAATTTAGTAGTCATTGTATTAAATAAATTAAATTAAATTAGAAAAAAACTATTTTAAAATATTAATATTAAACTTAATTAAATTAAAATATACACAAAAAAGGATATTGGTAAATAATATTCTTAGCAACAAAACTTGTTTGCATACAATAAATATGTAGAATATTCAATTTGGACTAAGAATTTGTGCTGTCTTTGCACTTGTGTGGGTGGTTTTTAGTGATCAACATATTTAATACCCGAGAAGTGAAGTGTATTTTTAAAATTCGGTATATTTTTTCTGTTATTAGTATTGATATTTGTGTGGCTTTAATATTACTATTTTTATTATAGTTTAAACACTTGTTTACATGTATTACAATATAAAGTGTATCCCAAAAGAGAATGTATTTTATTATTATTTTCAACTTTTATGGGAAAAACATTTCAAAAAATTGCATTCGAAATATAGTTAATCTTTATTTTGCATCAGTAGTTGTGATGTTTCATAAGGAACTTTGAAAAAGAGGAAAAGCTCTCAATACTATTACATGTCTTTTGGAGAATAGTAGTGATCATCACTAGGAATAATGGGCCGAACATTCTGTGGCTAAATATAGTTCCCAACGCTCTTATGTGTCAGACTCTGTTGCATAAAATGATTACAGAATTTGGTAATCATTGAACATCACCTAAATATAGTCCCAAAAAGTGAGATATGATGTCAGAGAACAACCATTGCATCAAATAGTTCTCTCAACGCATAACCATTTCATGCATTTCAGCTCAAAAGCACATAAAAATATTTTCGAAACAACAGTTTGTGTAGAAAACAACAAAATTCCAAAATCCAACAAATAATATGCTTAAGGGGTAAAAGAAAAAGCCAACAAATTGTGTTGTTTTTCAATGAATTTTATAATTTAATAGTTTCGGAAAATTATTTAATATTTAAGAGAATTTAAGTTTTAATAAAAATAATTATTTAAATGCTTTTTCTGTTTTATTGAATATTCATATTTTGCTGTAGTAATTGATTTTGCGCTCTAATGAAACATACAATTTATCATTTAATTCCATTTATATTTGTATTTCTATCAATGATGCGCAAGGTACTAAACCACAAGGGTTGTGATTTTATTTCACGAATCTAAGGGGTCAATGTAGGGCTTAAATGCTGGGCATGCCAAATTTTTTACCCATTATTTCTAGTGCTTGTCCATAGATATTATGTTTGAGAATTTTTTCCAATAGGGGGAGCGGGGATACCTCGCGGTCAAAAACAGGCCTAAAGTCGTTCCGACCATAATCACAGGTGGCGTAAATGGGCTTGGGTCCTCCCTCCGTGGGCATTACGGATTTATATCCATTTTATGGGTGAAAAATTTACGATTTATGCAAAAACTGTAACGAAATATAGTTATTAATTATTGTTTAATTTTAATTCATTAACTTCTGATTCACTTAAATTGCATTTAAATTACAAATACGTGATTATAAACTAATTTATTTATTCAATTGGTTATTAAGAAAAAGAGATTCAAAATTAATATTTGAAATTTATTTTAAATATTTCGTGTATTTATTCACGAATTTTAATATGTTTTTTATTCAACAAAACATCTAATATAAGAAGTACTTGTGCTCAACAGATAATATAAAACTTTATTAGAGGAGAGTAAAGGAAATTGTTTTTTAGTGTGTTTTCTGTCATTAACTCTATGATAGGTTAAAGAGATGTTTATTATTGAGCTTAAAAAATGATAAATTCTGTATATTTTATATGAATTAGGAGATTCTGTGTTTTAGTAAACGGGAAGGAAAGACATGATTGAGAGGATATTATAAATAATATCAATTTTATTTAATATCATTGAAATTAGAGCAAACAAAAAGTTTAATAAACAAAAATATGTCATTAGATTTGAATAATTTTTGTGTAAATCAATGCAATTCTTATCCATTAATTTTGATTATAAGCCTAAAGATATGATTTCATAGAGATTTGTCAAACGATTTCTATGTTTTCATTATAGCCAGTGATGAACGACAGGAGAAATAAAGTTTGAAAAAGTTTTTTTTACTGTAATTTATTGCAATTTTATTCTCTTATTGTGTGATTGAATATAGAATTAGTTTTTGGAAATATATAAGATTTGTTTTGATTTTGTATTTCACGAAATGAAATAAAATAAAAGAAAACTCTTTTAAATTATAATTTAATTTCATTGACAACTTGTTTAAAAACGTTACAGAAATTTAGATAAATTTTCTCAAAGAATATGTCAGAAAAAAATGGTTTATTATATTTAGAATTTATTTTAAATGTAAATTAAATAAAAAACACAAAAAAAATTAAATAAATTTTGTAAATATTGTCGAACAGATAGGAGAGAAAAGAATCAAAATTAAGAGAATAAGAAAAAAATGTTAACAAAAAATTATATTTTAAAAAATCTGTTCTCTCCAGAGCTCTATTTGACTGTGTATTCACACTCTTCCTGATAAAAAACACGAGTGACTGATAACAAAGTGTGACAATAAGCTTATTTAAGACCCACTCCTCTCTCACTCAATCCAATCACCAGATTGTCACTCACATCGATTCCCTTCTGTTCCCTTTTTTTACTGTTCATTTATGAATTTCACTCTAACCGTAAGCGATATTTGAAATTTTTTTGGGAACCACTACTACCAGTGCTTAGTGCCCGAGTGTGAGTGAGTGCTAGAGAGAGCGGTATATAAACTGGGCTATAAGTGTATAACATGTTCGTCTCATTATTTCATTTTGTTCCTATTCCTCACATCCACTACCGCGTTGTTCATCGATGCGCTATAACTTCTGAGAATCGCTCCCCGAATACCCCATCAATAAGAGTAGTGAACATTAGTTGTAAGTCCTATTCATTTCCCTATTCAACCCTTAATATCGCTGTGGAGAACACTGTATTGCACTCCACCCCTGACAACAACAAATAGCCATTAAAATTCGTCCAAATGTTTTGTATGTTATATATTCTGTGGAATACCGTTTCCGATAGGAAATAAAATGATCATTACTTTAAAATTTTATTAAATAGTTTGGAAATTTAGTTCTGGAAATAAAATTTCTATTGAATTGGTTTTTGTTTAGAAGTTTTAGAATTTGTTTGCAATAAAATTCGACGAAAAGCTCTGATTATTGGTTAAGAATTTATATATAAGTTTGAAATAAATTCATTCAAATATTTTTATGTTTAGGTGAAAATCAGACATAAATTATATAATTTGTTCTTTTGGTAATATATTGCTTAAATTTTAAATATTTTAAAGCACAGGTAGTACAGGTGTGAAATGTTAGTGTTAATTATAGCTAAAACAAAGCGTTTTCTGAATATTCTCTTAATTTTTTAAATCGTCTTAAGTATAGTAATAAATATTGTTCTAAAAGTTTAGCTAATTTTCAGTCAAAAGATTATATAAAAACTAATAACAAAATCGGTTTATAAATCATAAATTGTGCGGAAAAACATATGACTTAAAGAAGAGAAAAAACAACAAAAAGCATGTATTGAAGAGAAAAAAGGGCAAACATTTCCAAAGAAACGAAACAATTATCTGAAATTTTAAAAGCTGTAAATTTCTTTGAAACAATTTTCAATTTAGCCTAAAGTAAGACAAAGAGTGAGTGAAAAAAACTTTTTGAGCAAACTTTGCGAAACATAGATATTTCACAAAATCTATTTATCCTTATTAGCCATAACAGAGAATATATATATAAAGAGGAAAAGGTGTAGAGAATGGGTAGTTGGCTATTGGCCCGATAAAAAATACTGTATATAAGAGCACATCCAATGAGTGTCAGCCCCACTGAACAATATATCTATACTTTAATAACATTTTTTCGCTATGTATGAGCTGTGAAGGCAGCCAACGGTTTAGGGTTTAAGAAGGGCTCGAAGTTTGTGAAACATCACAAACACGTTATTAGGTTTTTATCAGATGTCATATCTCATCACTTCATATACTATTTCCCCCTTTTTTTCTTGGAAAGAATCATCATCAAAAAAATTGTAGGCAAAGATAGAGAGCATGTGTGCACCGATACTACATGGCCACAATGAAAGAGGGAGTTTATAGTTGAAAGAATACACTGACAGTAGAGTTGAGAATAATTTACAAGAATTTATATGTTATTTCGTAAAAGACTAAGAGTATAGCAATGTATTGGAGAATCGAAATTGTAATTCGGATTCACTTTAAGTGTATTACAGAATAAATTGTGTGATTTTCATACAGTATTTCATGCGATTCGCTGCTCGAAAACCGTTTACCAATACTACAGAATCTATGAGTACTAAAGAATATCTAAAACATTAACAATATATACATGTGTTGTGTATGTTATGTATGTTATGGTTAAGTTGAATCAGTGCTCATATATTAAAACTATTCAAACATTCATATCTTTTTCTTGAATTTTTTTGTTTCACATTATAACTGACGAGAAACTAGTCATTTGATATAAGTTATTGCCACTCCTATTCGCACAGTCACACACACAGGACTAAAAAAATTCTGATATAATTTCTCCCGTTTTTTGAGCTGTTGTTTAGTATAAACGATAAAAAAGAATTTATTCAAATATTATTTATTATGAAAAGACATTTATTTATATCTACTGTTGTGTTGAGAGAGCTATCAGTAGTGTTAAGGAATATATAATAAAATAAACTAAACTGAATAAAGAACTTCTTCTGACTATTTTGTGTCCATTCCAATACATAAATAATAATAAAAAACTTTGAAAATTATGATAGTTTTGGGAGAAATAAGGATCCGGTTTAAGGAAATCTTATTCAACTGTTTCGCAATTCAAAAATAGGGAAATACACTGTATTTTCTGCTTAATTCGCGGAATGCCTTAGTTATACATAACTTAAAAATACATTTAAACACATTTCCCTCTTCTCTATATTTCTTAGTCTTTTTGCCGATAGTTTTCACTTTTCACTGGAGATTATTTAACTCAAGGTTTTCTGGTTTTAGGACACAATCATAAAAATGCACGTTTGAACACTTTTACTCATGTGATTTGGGCTCTGATGGGCTCCCAGTCCTCTGATGGTCTCTCTCTCTCTCTCTCTCTCTCTCTCTCTCTCCACAAGTGTTCAGTTCAGTGCAATTTAACATTAAAAATAAATTTATTGGACAAATAATTTATTCGATTCTTTATTTGCAATTATATTAACAATTTTCTCAAAACTTTTATTACTTTTTCTTCTTCTTCTTCTGTGCAATACTTATATTTATTTTCTATTTATTTAAAATTTTAAAAAATATATTCCCATTAAATGAATTCAATGTAAATATAAAAGGACTTCAATTAAATTTTTGTTTTAAAAGTTTTTTAAATTTTTATTAGAGTAATAAATATTTGTATCAATACATACAAACCTTATTCTCATTAATTTTTTATTCAACTTATAATAAATAAAATATTACCAAAAAAATGTATTTTTACTTTTTTTGATAAATTAATTCCCAAAAACTTTATTATTTTAACTTATTTTTATGTCTTACACATAGAAAAAGAAGAATAAATAATAAAAATTATTATAATTACAGACTATTTAATGTATGAAATGCTTATTAGTTTTAATGATCTAATTAATTGTCATTAGAATATTATTATATAATTAAATGTATCAGATATTTAGCAGGGTATTAGTGCTATTAATGGTATAAATGAGGGCAGATTTCAATATCGAAGCAAAAAATATTTTATTATTATTTATTATTGCTATTAAAATATCATATATTTTGCATATTTTATTAATAATTTCTAATATCGATGAAAGAGAATAATTTAGAAATAAATTTTTGCATAATTTCATTGAAAATCACCCAAAAATAAAGAGTTTAATATTCATAAAATTTATTTGCTCTGAAGATTAAACCATATAATTATAGAATATTATAGATTCTCACTATATATTTATAATAAATATTGCAAAATATTTTTTCATTTTATTAATATTTTTCGTATTATTTTTGTTTTATATCTCTTTCTGTGGGTATTCTTTCCCTATATATATCAGAATATTCTTTGGATATTTTAAGAAAAAAGTTTTGATTCAATGTAAATTATAATTTATTAAAAGATGTCTTCACACAAAACAATGAGTTCACTTAACAGATTCGGTGACAACTTTATAAATATATTCTAATAAATAATTATTAATAAAAACAAAATAATTTACAAACTTTTTTCCTTAACTTTTTTATTCTACAAATAGTGTTTATTTTAATTTAATTTATTTAATTTCACGAAAAAAATATACTATCAATAACTTTATGGTTATTTATAAATAGGAAGCCCTTTCCCCCCACTCCTGGTTTCAACACTTTGATCCTTTCGATCTGATTCCTGGAAATCTTGTTCTCAGCCGTCAATAAATTCATTTAAAAACTCTTATATTTTTTGTATGTATTCGTTGAACATTTGAAAAATTTTAAGCTTCATTGATAACTGACCCCAAAAAGAGCTAAAACATGATATTCATCAGCTATTCTTAGAAAACGCCACTCCAAGCATGCACTGTAACAGTCATTACCATTTATTATACGCCCATTGAATATAAGTTATACATCAAAACAAAATACATAGTTATTAAATGAGTGGCAAATAGTCTTAACTGAAAGGCAATATTTGAAAATTAAATAATAATCTAAATTATGATTCTTTGCTTAACCGAATCTCCGGCTCCCTATCCTCTCCTCACTTTGCTGTCACTTCTTTCCTCTCTATTCCTCTCTATTTCTAGTAAACCCTTTCCTCTCTCTGACAACAATGAGTTTGTTTGTTAGGATTGTGTGCGAAAGTGTAAGTAAATCGAAGGACAATAACAAAAACACCAGAATTCGCAAAAACATTCTCAAAGTTCTAGAATTGCGAGAAAATATTTTCCATTTATGTCATATATAGTACAGTATATATCGAATAGAAAGGGATTAAAAGGAATTTCTGCCCTATTTTTCGTAGAAATTTTTCCACAAAAACACTTTTAAGAATAAAATTCAATGTCTATTAAACAAAAACAGAATATTGTTTGCAAATCACAGCAGATGTAAGCCATTGATCCAATAATATCTCTCAATAAGGACTTCACTCTCTTATTATATAATATTCTGGTCAACAAATAAAACTGCGAACAAAACAACATTATTATTACTCATGCATTCAGAATAATTGGTTTTGTGTTATTTGATTGCAGCAAATGTGACCTTGGACTTTTATTTTTCCTCATACACTGCACATATTCTGCAGATTCTGTATTTGAAATTTAAGTTCAGTACTATTTTTAGGCAAAATAATTGTTTATTAAGAAAATTGAATGTATCAGAAGATATCAGTCAATACTGTCTATGATTTCTCTACTATTCCACAAATAATTGTTGAATCAAAATATCAAGAGATTTGTACACAAAATATGGCCAAATATTACGAACCATTTATTTGATTCCCAATATATTTATATTTCAATAGAAAATATACTATTCCTGTGTATGAAAGTTCTAATTTTGTTGTTAGATATTGAATATCCGCTAAATTCTGTACTCAATGTTGCGTTAATATAAGGTTATTCAGACTTTTGCCCACATTTACTGTACATTTTATATAAGTATTTGCTAAACAAATGTTATAGAAAATCAGTATTACTTTTAGTGTTTATAAGAGCTTTTGGAGTTGAGGTCAGTCTCCAGTGACTGAACACATAAATAGTTATGAATTAATCATTTGTTTTGATAGTTTTATTGACAATAAATTATTTTCATTCTTATAATATTGCCAATGATTTTTCGCCCCGAAAAGTACAAATACTTTAAGCTCTAATTCATAGGAAAGCTATGGCCAAAACATATTCCTTATAATACATTCTTTAAATATATTAGACGTTTTTGAAAGCCATAAACAGGACTACGAATGCGATTATTTGTAGCGCTAATAAAAATGTGCCCTTAATTTCAGGGGAATTAAAAATTATTGGCTAAACATTAAATGTAATTAATTGTTATGGGCCTTTTTCTCAACTTTTTCCCCCTTTTAGTTTTATTGGCAATTTTGTGTGTGCCGTTGAAAATGATAATTAAATTAATTAAAAATAATATATAAATTATCTTAAAGTATCGAAATTCTCTTTAAACTCTTAATACGCTATAATACTAGAAGAATATTCTGTGTGTTGTGTGTGTTGTATGTGTTGTATAGAAGATATTTCGCAAACAGAATTTTGTTTGTCATAAAAATTCTTTCCACTAAAAAATCTAATAAATTTTCATTACTATTAGTATTATTATTATTATAAACACTAAAAAATAAAATATTATATATATTTTTAGAGTTCATTGCTATGAAAAATAATATTCTGTAAAATAATTTTTGTCATACGATTAAAATTATTTGTTTTTTGAAGAGAAATCCCTATTTTTAATGAATATAATTTATTTTTCTAATCTATTTTTATTAGCAGTTGTTATATAATAACCGACTGATCCTCAAAAAGGTTTCGCAAATGTATTTCCGTTTAGAATATGTTTTATGTCCACTGATATAGAAGTGAAAAATAATTAATAAAATGTTTGATACGAATTGAGAGCCAAAATTAGAAGTAGAAAACAAAATTAAAAGCAAAATGAGTCACAAATGTTATATTTTAAGCAAATCTCAAAAATTTTGTGTTCAGTACTTGAATTACATAAAAATATTTTTAAGGGATTTACTAACTGTAATAGAAAAGTATTGTAAGTATTGGTAAGTGTTTTAAGTAAATGTTGTTATAATTAATGTTAAACACATATTTGTCATTTGAAAAGC
>JAQIXY010000089.1:0-12492 GCA_034699165.1 Adoristes ovatus | reverse complement strand
ATTATTGCCGGCATATAATCTAATCGGGTATACAGTACTGTATAATAATAAAAAGTAATATAAATTTTATTTTTGAAGATATATTATGTAAAAGAAATAAATATGGAATGAAATTTGCATCAGATTAGAGGAGTGAGAGATGCAAAGAGAGAAATATATAAAACATATTTTCAATTCATGTATAAAATATTCCATATATTTGGCATTCTTTGACTAATTTGTTGGTCTTATTATACCTGAGATTTGTTCACTATTGCAGTGCTCTCTCGAGGTTTTCGCAAATAGAGCTTTATATTTGAAATATAAGTTATTATAAATATCTATCAAAGATAATCATTGAATATATTATCGATTAGAGTTAGTTCTGTTGCAAAAAGTTATTCTAAAATTAAGAATTAAAGCCCAGCCCTTCTTAGCGATGCAATAGACGGCCAAAGATAGCATAAGTAGAGAATTTAATGTTACAGTTGTGTTAGGAGTAGTTGAAAAAAATGTATTCGTGATAAGTGGTTCTCTGATCCTCACAATTAAGAGCTTTTTTCCTACTCTTGATATTTTTTAATACCAAACTCATCGTTAATACTATCATAAGTGCAGACAAAAAAAATTATACGATTAGATCGATTGCCCGTAACTGTAGTGTAGATTAGATTCTTCGTTATAGTAAAGTCAGGTTTTTTTTCTGTAGTGAATAATAAATTTTCTTTTACTTATATTTATTTTTTCCTCAAAAAAACTGATTATTAAACGCTTTATCAACAAAATTATTCATTCATTAAGATTATATTGAATTAAATGTTGCACTTAATTAATGCTAATATCAATTTTGACTCCCGATGTCTGTCACTCTATATATTTTTCTCTTACTTTTACTTTTAAAATCAACTAATTTTGTTCTGTAGTTTAAAGAAGTTGTGAGAAGTTGAAAAAATAAAAATTAGAGATTAAACGCAAAAATAAAAATAATCTTCAATTAATTGATTCTTTTATTAGTTTAGATACCATTTTTGGGAGTCGTCTATAATCGCAGCCGAAAACTGAGTATAAAAATAAAATTTAAGGAATGACTGACAACAGAATGCATTTCTCTTTCACCGCTCACTACATAATCATAATAAGAGTCGAAAATCATATTAAAGAAGAGTTTACTAAAAAAAATAGAAAAAGTTTTATATTTTTTCTATAAGTAAATAAAGTACAGTATTTCCAAAATTAGATACAATGCCCTGAGCTCTGCACACAAATAAAACTTTTGAAACATTAATATATATATAACTTATACTGTATATATATATTTCTTCTTTTTATTTGGTCTTGTGTTTCAAGTTTAGAGTGTTTGTTCAAAAGGATCGGTCATCAGCTTCTTCATGTCTGGCCCCCCACTGATCACCATAAGAGAGACAACGCTGAAAGACCCGATTGGCAAAAGACATTGAGAGAGGATATAGAGAAGAGAGTCGACGAAAATTCTTACATTCATTTGTCAGTCAATCACAATCACATAGTTTTTAAGAGTTTTTATTTGCGATACCAATATTGGTCTTATATTTGTTTTAAAGAGTAGTTTTACAGATATAAGTCGTCGACGCTATGGTTGAAAAATTGAATTCTCGAATAGAGAGTAAAATAGAGAGCACTGAGAGAAATACGATTCTTACGAATGTTAATCGCCTGAAGCTATTCGATACTCAAAGCTTAAATTGTTTAGTAAAGAGAAAAAAACTAAAAAATAAAAAAAAAGTATATAAAATGTAATTTCATGATTGGCTCTAACACTGGGAGCTCTGGCTCTTCCAAAAAAAGACAAGTTCTCTCTCTTTCTCTCTCTCAGCCAAAATCAGTCAGACATACGGCAGTTATAATTTCAAATGAATGTAAAGTATCTATAATTTTCAGAAATATTTTCGTTTAATATCCAGAAAGAGATACAATTTTTGTTTAAAAAGCATAAAAAATTAAAATTCCATTTTCATCACACATTAAATACAGCATTTCATAGCATAATACAGAACATAATTGTGATATAACTTATGGCACACATAAAAAATTATGACTTTATATAAGAGTAAACACAGAATATATATAGAATATACGGCATATTTAAAAAATTAAGAATAATTATAAATTAATTAGAAGTAATATATTGAGTAAAAAGATTTCTTTTTTCACTAATAATTCTTTTGATAAATGCTTATAAAATTAGTGCAAAAAATGCTTAATTATTAATATTCGGGGAGTATTTGTGTTATGAAATGATGTGAAAATAATATTCAGTCAGTGTTTTATCAGCACAAACAACAAAAATGATTACACACTATATATGTGTACTTAATTGCTTTTAATTTTAATTCTGAATATATTCTGTTATACATATCGTTACTGTATATCTAATTCATGTTAAGAAAGAAAAATTGGAGAAAAATTAAAATTGATTATAAACTATTCCCATAGCATAGCCCTAACCATCTATGGATGTGATTGAATGCCTCTTTATTCAGGTCTCAATTTTTCTTCTTCTACTACCTCTTCGTTGTATCGAATTTTTAATTTCCTTAATTACTTTAGAAGAAAAGGGGAGAAAATAAACTAATTTTTTGCTGATTTTATCGAAACATAAAATAATTTTTTGTTTATATTCTATTCAATAGACGCTCTGACAGGTAATACATAGGCGAGAGAACATGAGAGCACTGGTTATATTGGGAATAAAATTTTAATATTTTATAAATTAATTAAAAAGAAAACTTTGTTTTTCTTAAAATAAAATATATTTTTTTTGTGATAAGAATTTCTATAGTTTTTGAACTAATTTTTTTAATTTATAAATAACTTGTTATAGATTTTGTTTTTTGATATATAAATAATTTATCAAAAAGTTATAATTTTAAAGAAAGCGCCTGTAATTTCTATCAATGAAGGCACAGGTATGCTAACTAGGAGTGAGGTATATGTGATTGTGTGATGTATTTATCATATAATTTAAACAGATGTGAAATTCTGCTACCAATGCACACAATGACCAGAATTTGGGGCCAATTTTGGTGTAAATTTGGTGTGAATTTACATATTGTTTGCAAAAATTTCTATTCTTTGAACTTTGGAAGAGAAGAGAAGAATAAAGTGTGTATTCAATTGTAACCATTGCTGCTATTCATATGCCTCCCCACCTGTGTGTCAGAGCTGTTGAGGCATTCGGGGGCAAACATTAGCTCAGGAGGTGTTAGTCTGTACGACAAATCGTTGCTCTCTTTTTCAGTCGAAGACTAATTTATGGCCAAAGTGTTGAGTTTTAAGTTCTAAATCGCTTAGTGAGTGATTACAAAAGGAATGGTCCAAAAAGGAGAGAATGAAATAACTCGACTGTATTGAGAAGTTTGCAACAAAAACAGGATCAGAACGGATCCCTTTGCACAGCACAGCACACAACGGGAAAGTCTTGTGGTGTGGATAAGGTATAGCAGACATTGGACTCATTGGAGAGTAAAGAATGAACAGAAAAGTATAAAAAAGAAAATATAATTTAACAAAAGCCCTCCACTAGTCATAAGCCCCCAAATGGTCGGACCGGCGAAAGCCGTGTTAATCCTGAAAAACAAAGTAACCAAACCTAAAACCCCCTGCGGTTCTCATTTCCCAATTGTCAAAATTTATGTAATGATTTCACTCATTCTTTATATGTATTTTTATTCTTCTTTTATTATTATTTATCTTCTTTTGCCACTTATTGTCACTCTTGGAGAACAGGAAAGTCGTGCCACAGAAGGACTTTCACTCTATTTTTCTTGTTCTCCACTCAGTTTCACTGTCTCTGTTTTTCTATTCTCATTCCCATTGACTGATCCTCTCTTTGAAGTATAAGAATTTTTTGTTATTATTATTTTATTTAATCATTTATTTTATTATTTTATTTTTCTTTTGTTCGATTGAGAAGACATTGAGTTTTCAATTCTTGTTTTGTTTAAATTCAGGAACTTTTCTCTCTCTTAAAGCTATTATTCAATATTATATTGTACTGTACTTTATGTGGAATCGCATTCCAGTGCTCATCAGCACATACACAATAGCACAGGTAAGTTCACTTTTCTCCTTAAGTCAAATCGTATATCTGTGCTCATTGGAGATGATATTAATATTTAACTGTTGTTTAAAGAGTGAATCAAATAAAATGTGTTTATATTATATAAGGAAAAGAAGAACAAAAGTCTGACTTCAGTGAGAAAAGACTGACTTTTATTACATTATATATAATATTTTATATCACATGTCATATCAGAGTCTCTTTTCTAAACACACATAAGAGACAACTCAAGTCTTCTCTGTCTTTATTCTCTATACTCTTTGAAGAGTTCAGCTATAACTCCATTCATTGCATTGACTTTTCCTTAAGAAATATAGTCTATTATTAAGTTTTAGTTATGATTAAAAAATTGTCAGAAAAAACTAAGAAAAATATTTCTGAAGCACAGGAACATAAGAGAGGACTGGAAGAAGAGAATGTCATCGTTATAAACTCCAACCGAATAAAAAAAATTGATTAATTACTGGAAAACGCAATTTAAAATCAACACCAATTATAGTATACTATACTATAAGAGGAGTAGAGTTGAGAATGAATTGAGTTCTGGAGTTGAGAGCAATAATAAATTGATGACATTTTTTTAGCCTTCAAATAAAGTGAAGAGTTTTTTCTTACAATTTTTTCATTTCTTAAGGAAAGAGTTCCGAATTTGAGTGCTATTAAAGTCAATTTTGATATTATATATGAAATAACATATAATATGTTTAATGAGATTAATGTGAAATAATTTTTCGACTCTTATTATAATATATTTTGTTTTTATTTTAGGTGACAATTATGCTATCATTATATCAATTGTTTCTTAAACTTTATTTTTAAATCTTTTACTTCTTAGGGGAGAAGAAAATAATAATAACATAATATTCTTCTACTCCTCTATAAGTCAGTGAGTGTTTAACCATTTATGCGATGATTAGATAACAGAATAAAGAATAAAAACAATTAATCGATTTTAATCTCTTCAGAGTCTTCCGAAAAAAGAGAAAAAACAATTTTCGTGTTTGTCTTCTTATACACAACACTGTGTTTTGTAACAAATAATTAGAGACCGAACACAATATTAAACGCATTTATATTTAGTATATAATTAAGATTGTATGACATTGTGCAACAGTGGTCTGTTGTCACTGTTCCTCATTGTTATCTACTCATGCCATCCAATCCTTTCTCCTATTCTTCACTAACAGACATATACATTACACGGAATAATAGCAAATAAATTCTGATATAAATCTCTTCTCTTCTCAACTCTTCACTAAATATCTAAAATCAAATACAGATAAAAGGCATTGAATTTGATTCGGGGTTTTCAGACGTCATTCAGGAGTTAAATTTTTTGCACAGCATTTAGAAAAAAATAGTTTTTTTTCATTCTCTCTCTTCTCTAATACTAAACTGTGGAAACATTTAGAGTTTAATTTTCAGCACAACTTTTATATAACGATTTGTAAAATTCGTGAATAATCAGAATGTGTTTCAACTATTTTTTTATCCCATTCTGAATATCTATATCTGATAAAAGATATACCGGGCATATACAGGGCCACTCCATAAGGATCGGTAGATTCAAATACTTTTCCTTTTGTAAGTATATTACTGTTAGAGCAGAGATAGTGAGAAAAAACGAAATATAATTTGTGAGAGTAAGAGATGTAAGCGTTTTGTTCTGTACTGAGCGCCTGATGATTATGGATCTGGTCATGCAATGCCATCGTTTAATATTTTGACTATAGAAATAAGGATAAGGAATGCCATTTCTATTCTATCTAAAAATTACTATAAGTTTTATATTATGTTTCACTTCTCTCTCGCTCTTAACTCTGGGTCTCATTCAAGTTGAAGGTTAGCTGAACTGAACATTAATTTATCAAAAAATATCCGACAAAAACACTGCAGACTATTAAATGATTAATGAATTCGATATTTGGATTCCCGAAGCACACAGAAACCCGAAAAACAAAAATATAATCTAATTTTCAGAAAAATAGAGAAACACAAAATTATTTAACACCAAAAAAGTTGACGACAAACACAAAAAAATTAATATCAAAAACGCGAGAAAAGAGTGAAAAAAATTAATTCTATTCTTAAAGAATATTATTTTATTACACATAAAAAGATTATTATATAAATAGGAAAGACATGAAATATATATTTAATAATTTAATTTGTGGACCGAATGAAGAAAAAAAAGTTATGCGAATAAAGTCAACTGAATTTCACACATATATAAAAATATATATATTATATAATATCATAAAACTATTAGGTTTTTTGGTAGTAGTGGTTATGGGGCACATGATATACATGAGCGCCAGTATCTAAAATATTCAGTCTCGTTGTGGAATGAGTGGAGAGAGAAAGAGAGCCTTAATGTTGATGTTGTTTATGATGAATCTGTTTTTTATATATCATATTTTTCTGGTGAGTGAAGAGAGCGGTAAAGCAAAGGCATATCATTAGACTTTCACATAATATACTGATGGCTCTGCACTATATGTATATATGTTTGAAGATGAAGGTAATGGGGAAGTGCCTTAACCTTATTTTATAAATGTATAGACAGTAACATATCATAGAGTACTCTCTCTATCATATATTTTATGTTTGAATGTTTGAATATACAGCTGCCTCTCAAGTCATGTCTCTCTCCTTCTGATACTCTCTCGATATAAAGTCAAATCTTGATATATAACCTACAGCTGGTTATAATGTATTTCAGACAATAAATAAATCAATCGCTGCAATAGTCATAAAAATGTGCTCATTATTAGTATTTAATCTTTGGTATCAATTATAGTAAATATACTAATATTTAGCTTATTTGAGATTTTTCACGAGTGTCTGTGCACTTCATTTGGCCCGTTATTATGATATGCGGGTTATATCAGTGCCACTACCACTTGATTAATAACTAGTTTTAACTGTAGGCCAGGCTTTTTGGTGATCAGTGCCCAAACAATTTAAACAGACTGTACCAGTCAGTCAAATATGCCATTCATTAATATACTGGTGTTTTTGGTACTGAACCATAAATTTGAAGTTGACTTATGTGTACGCTTTTCGCGGATAATTAACGATAGGATCATCTTATGGCCCATTTTTTCAATTTACTCATAAATTTTAAACAAATACAATATTAAATTTATTTTCTTCTTTATTGTAAATTCTTCTGTTGACCTGATTTTCTGTAGATTCTTAAGAGTTTTTTTTTATTTATTTAGTTTTTTTCTCTTATGTTTGTTTGTTGTGTACAATATTCTGTGTTTTCATAAATTATATTAATATTCAGTTATGTTAATCAAAATTCAAAGGAATTTCATTTGTTTTTCTGCTTTTTCTCTTATTATTTCCTATTTATTTGGTTTATATTATTATATTTCAAATTTTAGAGACAGGTATTATAGTTGTATTGTATAGACTGGTGGAGAAAATTTTCCGCTTTCTGTCACTGAAGTTATGGAAATCAAGAATAAGTTATCAGAATATATGTTCGCACACTTCGAGAGCGTTGGCTATAAATTCACATCTTTTTCAGATTCACTGAGCTTTAGGAGGGATTGGGATCTCCAAAAAATATATGTAAAGAAGTGAAGAGAATTTTCGCGAATAAATATATATAAAAACGAATTTTGGAAGCTTTTGTGGGCAGAAGTAGTGGAAACAAAAAGTTTTTGTCGTCGAGTGTGTATATCATTTCGTATGACTGGCTTTTCTATCATTTCATATGAATAAAATCTGGTTCGACACAGGATTAACGACTAACAGATGCTCTTTGCATACATAGAGACCGCAAATTCGCTTCGCATCACATTTTTTCCACTCATTTTTGAATCTAAAGCGCAAATCTGTGCGCAAATATAGTTTGAGCTCTTTTTTACTCCTCATCTGTTCTATAAGTCCAAACCAAATGAATGATAGGAACTGAATATTTGTCTCTCTCTTTGCTTTTTGGCTGTATTTGTATTTTGTGGACAAAATTTTATGTCTCTTTTCCTCCTTTTGTACTATTGTCTCATTTGTTTACAGTATTGCCTTCTATTACATATCCAGAACCACAAGCTGTCGTCAAAGATAAGAGAAGTTATAGTTGTAGAGCACAGGGATGGGGACACACAAGAAGAGAGAGGTTAGACAAGCGATGGGCTAATGTTGATGAGCACACAGAATGTGTTTTCTCGATCGCGTTTCCTCTCTCTCACCATATCTATCGGTTTGCAGTCACTTAAGAGAGGGCTGACATCAAGTTCAAAGTCACTCATTCTTTCCTTCCCTATCCTCTCTTCTCTACCCACTAAGCATTTTTCGGTAATCGTTAATCCACTTTAAAATTAATTTCCAGTAATTACATTTCAAGCCCTAACTGTTAAGACTATTTCTATAACTTATAGTTAGAGTTTAGAATATTTTTCACTCACACTCTCCTCTTATTCTTCAATCTCTTTCCCTATCTCTATGTGTGAAACACATGTGTGAGTGTGAGTCAAATACTAAGTTCTCTGTAGTTTAGTTCTAAAACTTATCTCCAACTGAACACTACTAATAATGATGTGCCGGAAATCTGGATTTTAATATCACATTTGTGTTTAAAAATTCATAATTCACGACATGAAGACTTGTGAGAGTTGTATGAGTTATGAGAATTTTATTTTTTAAAGAGAAAAAAGAATTTTTTGCTCTCATTTGTTGTTAGGAATAGCAAAGAATGAAATCGACTTAAAATTAAAACTTTCTTCTGCTATTAGTTATAATAAATTATTATTTTGTTCAACATTTCGGAAAAATTCTTCATTTTCAAAGATGTGCTCAGAGTTTATAACTTTTTGTACTTAAAAAAATTAGATATATTTCTCTTCTCTTCTTATTTTAAACTTCTCGACCGTATCTTCTTTTCCAAAGGGGCCCTCAATTTCTCTCTATGGGCGCAAGCACCGGTGCATTTTTTGTCGTGAGCGCAGAGCACACATATATAAAAAATAGCTGAACGAGAAAACAGATTTTTCTAAAAAAAATGTTTAACATTTAAATTCTGATGAATTGCTACCAATTTTTCAGATTTCTGTTCATTCCTTTCACTATTTAAACCTTCAAGAAATGAGCTATACTTTTATGTATAATAATTCCGTACATTTTTGAACACATATTTGTTCTATACTTTCTTTGAGCTATTTTTTTAGACCAGAGCTCTATTTTGTTATTATAAATTGAAAAATATGCAAAACACGACACTTTATATGATAGCTTTGGCACAAAAATTTCGAATATATTCTAAAGTTTAAGAGAAGAGAAAAAAATATTTCTTTACTTATTTCTGACAAAATCTCCATATGATTGCACATCATTTTCATCAAATTATCATTCTTTAGCCCACTTTTATATGTTATGCTTCACTAAAACGAGAGGTTCATTGTATCCGATCATTAAATATTATTTATAGACAACAAACTCTTAAGAAAGAGAGAGTGAGTCTGAGATTTATAAGAGAGAGAATATTTGTGTTTGACGTGTGTTTTATACTTTATTTTTTATATTTTTATATATTTCGTCGATATCTATGAGTGTTGTTAGTATTTGAAGGCATAATACAGTTCAGAACTGGTGTATTGCGAGAACAGTATTTTGAGAAGAAAATAATTTTTTGCAGTGAATTGTAGAGAAAGTTCAGCTCAGAAGCTGAGAGTCACGACTTTAGATCCAGAACCTGTCACGCAATACACAGCACCAGCACATGTACTCATGTTAGGCCATATACAGCACACATTAAAACATAACATAACATGAAATACAATCAGATTTTTTATATATTCCTTCTCTTCTTTTTTATTCTCAATTATTCTTTACTTTTTTGCGATTACTTATAAACACAATTCACATCAGAAGACATGAAAATTGTTGAGAAAAATTTGTTTCATTGGATTTTTAGGTTCAGATCTTTTTTATGTATTGTTATGTTTGCTATTTGTTGTTATTTTCCTTTTGTTAATTTCATTACAATATTATTGTCTGTTGTATAACAAGCCATTGAAAACATGAAATCCAAAGCACTTTTTCTCTTCTGTGTTCTTAAACACTAAAATGTATTCAAATCTATTCATTGAATTATAATCTGGTTTTTTAAACTTTAATTCTAAATCTAATTGATTCGCAAATAAATTAACTTTAATGTGTGAAGGATTTCGGATCAACAAAGACCACCAAATTTGGTTAAATTATATTCTAAATACACAATACATTTCTTTTATTCAAATAAATAGAAAAAAAGTTTTATGTATTATAAGATTGTATTCATAAAATAAGATTTACTTAATTTTCTCTTTCATTACTTTAATGGATTGAGAAATGATTTTTTCAAATTAAAAATTGCCCTAAATTTGATCAAAAAGTTTAAACCGAATGGTTTATCCCATATTAAGCTTAAAAGTCATAAATTTCTATAACAATAATCGATATATTTTAGGCTTAATCTACAATAAAAACCTTTTTTTAGAGCTTTTGTAACAATGTTTTGGAATAAAGTGACAGAAAGATAAAGAAAAGTTATATTTGAAAGTAGGAAATCCACAAAAAGGATTAGTGGATTGCAAATCAAATGTTTGTCCCACAAAAATAATCGCAACAATTGTTCGGTTGAAACAGTTTTTTAAGAAAAATTACACTTCTTTTCAGAAGTTCACTACATATGCCTCATATTTATCGTTCGGTTTTATACATTTGAATAGGATTTACGTCAAATATTTTTTAGCAATACTACAGTTCTATTCATGTTTTTGTATGTGTGCCCCCTATTATGGTGAGGCGGGTTTCATGGCTTAAGAGAGAAGGAACAAAAAATCTACTGGAGCTTCAGGTTGTTCTTTGTTTGGGCAGTGACTGAGTTATGTTACTTTTTTAAGACACATTTCTCTGGCTTTAAGTAGAAATAATTTGAGTGATTTTTCTTTGAATCTAAAGATTTTTCTCTCCTTTTATTTCTTTTCACTATTTTTATTCTTATTTTCTTTCTTTTTTTCACTTCTCTTCTTCTGCTTTCACTATAATCTATGACTAGAAGTATATTATAGTAGAAGACAGAGGAGAGGACTCACTCGGATGTCTCGCTTCGGTCGCTTTGCAAAAGAAAACTTTTTTGCGACTGAATGTATGGTCGGATGATTTGGCAAATAGTTTCTTCAAATATAAGTATCATTTCATCTCCAAAAACATTTCACTAGTATTCTAGTCCTATGTCTGCAACTCTGTGTGTCTCTAACTGTTAGGTTAGGCATCACTTCATGCATCACACCATACAAGATATGCATTTCTGGCGATGTGAGAGAAATTAAGAACACATACGCCGAGAGAACACAAACATAGAAAATATGCCAACAATTAGTGGCAAACGTCTTGTCGTTCTTCAACATAAGTCATTTGTGGTGACAGTTGTTGCACAGATATATATATACATTATATACCCTATATTTCTATATATGTTTGTAATTAAATTTTTCTTTTCTCTTCGTTTTCAAGTAAATTAAGTTAATTAAAGCGAAATAAAAGATTAATTCAGTAAAAATAAGAAAATTGAAAGAAAGGAAATCTAATGACTGAATGAAACGAATTCTCGCAAACAAATTGAAAAAAAGTTTGAATGTATGAAATGAAAACAATATATTTGTCGAAATAGATTTTTTTTTCTATTTTAGAGATTTTCATTATTTTTGAGACTTGAAATTGAAAAAAAAAGTTTTATATATTTTTTCTGAAAAATTATTATTTTTATATATAAAACCAACTATTGATATGTTGTGTTCATTCATATAACCAGGGAAGGTCTGGAAGAGACTATTATAGAGAATACAACACAAAAGTATTGTTGAAAATTGATTACAATTCTTAACCTTTTTTGTTGTAAACAGGAATCGAAATATACAGTGAATATAATGCATATCCAGTAGTATTGTATTATATTTATTATTGTATTGTATTAGAAATTATTATACTTTTATTGAATATATTATATTTTTGAATGAATAGCGGAAAAATAGTTTTGTATTATATATTGGGGAACAGTATGTATAACAGTGAGAGTAAGTGAAGCGTTGTATTTGAGCCCCACATGCGATACATTGAAGAAAGAATGGATACAAAACAAGAGTGAATTGACACCCAAATGCCTCAATTTGCAAATATATTTATTGCCAGCCCTGTGCGGACAGGACTGGACAATGGCTATGAAAGGTCGGGTACAACTGTGCTGTTGGATCAGCTGAACGACTACGTGTATGGTTTAAGAATAGTAAAGAACAGTCGGCTTCAGTTTCACTGCTTTTGTCCGTTTTGAGTATTAGTGAGTAAGTGAACCGACAATACCAGTGCACTCATTCTCTGTATATTTCGGGACCGAAAAGGAATCGCCAGAAAGAGTAGATATTATT
>JAQIXY010000088.1:0-12493 GCA_034699165.1 Adoristes ovatus | reverse complement strand
CCAAACAGTAGTACATATAGTCCAAGGATGCAAAACAGGAGATGAGCAGGGTGTGCTCAGTGTGCTAATGTGCATGCTCATTATTTGGACATTTGGACAACTGTTTATAGAAATAAATTAAATATAATGAATAGTTTTAAAACTAATTATAAAACAAATTTTGAATTAAAAGGTCTCGCGATTAGTGATTCTTCACGAAGAGGCAGAAGATGGCAATGCTATGCCTGACCTGGAGAAGCCCGTACAGGCTGTTAGTAGGGCTGTGACCAACTTAGTTAAGGTTCGGATTATTCAAATAATAGAGTTAATGTATTACTAAAACAATTTTAAATAAAAGGTCGGAAAAGAGACGATAAACAGCAGCGATGACCAGATCTTGCGTCAGGATATGCCTGCGGCTCTTCAAAGGGTGGAACGGGCGGCCAAACTGTTAGAAGAGGCCTCAGCTCTACTTAAAGTCGACCCATACTCACAACCGGCCAGAAAAAAACTGATCGAAGGCGCCAGAGGTTTGGTTATAATTTATTGGACAGTCTTTTAACACTGAATTTCATATTTCTATTTTAATTGACATAACTTTTATATCAATTGTTTATTAATCGTTTTTCTAATTCTTAAATTAAAGTGACTCTAAATTAATGTCAACATATTTTGTATCAAAAGGTATACTTCAGGGAACGTCTTCTCTATTATTATGTTTCGATGAATCAGAAGTTAGAAAAATAATAAGAGAGTGTAAAAAGGTTTTGGACTATTTGGCCGTTTCTGAGGTCATCGAAACGATGGAAGATTTGGTTCAATTCGTTAAAGTAATGAAATAACTTTAAACAATAAACAATATTTAATACTAATTATCTTTTAATCATTCAATTCATCGTTTGACACATTTTTATAGGATTTAAGCCCGAGTTTAACAAAAGTGTCGCGCGATGTGGACAACAGAGAAAAGGAACTGACACATCAAGTGCACAGAGAAACACTGATTCGATCTTTAGATTCAGTTAAAACGTTGGCACCGGTGCTCATATGTGCAATGAAAATATACGTTCAATTATTAGCACAGGGTTTGTATTAATGGATTGCATTTCAACGAATAGTTTTATTGATTTATGAATTTATAGGTAAGAAAACAGAAGAGGCGGTAGAAAATAGGAATTACTTAACACAGAGAATGACCGATGAGATCAATGAAATCATAAGAGTTCTTCAATTGACCACTTATGACGAGGACGAGTGGGAAGCGGACAACTTGACGGGCATGAAGAAGGCACAGGTATTGTTGTTGAATAACAGGATTCTAATCATCAAAATAACGGTTTGATTGTCTTCAGAACGCAATTATTGGTAAACTCCGAACGGCTCACGACTGGCTCGAAGACCCGACAGCTGTTGTCGGAGGTGTTGGTGAGAAGTCATTGCGTGCAATACTCGACTACGCATTAAAAGTGGCCGAACGAGCACTGCCTCCCGATCGAGACGCCATCAGAAAAATGGTCGGCGATATCACTGCCACTACTAATGCCTTATGTGAACTAAGGGCTGAGGGCAAAGGCGGTACACCTCAGGCACAGTCACTCGCCAGAGGTATCGATCAAAAGTTAAAAGAATTGAATGCATTAGTCGGTCGAGCGATTCAGAACGTAGAGCGCAGTGGTGTTCAACAACCGGCTCATACAGTCTCTGGACGGGTAGAGCAGGCGCTCAAATGGTTGGGTAATCCAGGTTTTGATGACAAAGGCTTAGGTTCTCAAGCAATTCAAGCGATCGTCGACGAGGGCAGGAGATTAGCCCAGTTCTGTCAACCGGCACAAAGACAAGACATCTTAGGGCTCTGTAATGAAGTGGAATCGTTGTGTCGTCAATTGAATGACTTGTGCCGACGAGGACAGGGCAACACTCCTCAGGCACTGGCAATCGCCAAAAACTTATCTCAGAAACTACAGGATCTCAAAAAACAAATTGAAAAGGCATTAGTGACTCGAGTCGTGGATGACTTCATTGACATAACAACACCATTAAAACAGTTTACAGAAGCGGTGTTAGCGCCAGAGGGGGCGCCCAATAGAGAGGCCAACTTTCAGGACAAAGCCATCAATTTATCAAATTTCTCGCAAAGAGCAGCGCAAACGGCCCGCAACGTTGCGTCGGGAAGTGCTCCCAATAAACGTCTGGCAGAAGGGCTCATGACTTCTGCGAATCACATCGAAAGCCTTACCCCTCAACTGATAAATGCCGGAAGAATTAGATTAACACATCCGGACAATAAAGCAGCCGATGAACACTTCGAAAACCTAAGGAAACAGTACTCCGACACTATTCAGAGTATGAGAAATATGGTGGACGAGGCGGTGGACACCGTTAGCTTTATTAAAGCATCCGGTAATTCATTAATTGAATGCTTTATTACTTTTAATTCACTTTAAATGAATTATTTATTTGCTTTCAGAGGACTCTATACTGAAATACACGGCTTTGTGTGAAAACGCAATTGTGAACCGACAGCCGCAGAGTATGGTTGACAACACTTCCAATATCGCACGTCTGGCCAATCGAGTACTTATGGTCGCCAAACAAGAGTCTGACAATTCTGAAGATCCAAATTTCATCAGTCGAGTCAATAGAGCAGCTGATGATTTGCAATCGAGTGAGACACGACTTGTGTTTGATAAATGTCCTTAAGTTAATTGTGGTTTCATATAAACAGCTGTTCCGGCTATGGTACAGGACGCCAAGAATGTGGCCATCAATATAACTGATCCCAAAGCCATTTCTCGATGGAGAGACTCAAATAGAGCCGTAATATATACTAATATAACAGTGAAAATAGCTTTACTTAAAAATAATTATCACTTCAGTTAATCAGTGCTGTCGGCGATGTGAAGAAAGCTGTTTCAGTAGATCTGCCGGACATGACGTCACTCCATATAAGCGGTAATTCATTAGTCATAAAAACAAAACTCTTTCCTCAAATCATTTTAGTATTTATAATAAATTCAAAAATAACTGATGACTTGACCCAAAATCAATGTACTGTCAGCTCCGGAGCCAATAAAACAGGTCATACCCGACGCCGATTTCAATGATATATTTTCTTCTTTGGATGATTTCATACCTCAAACTCGAATCGATATTCAGACTCAAAGACAAGTGCCTCAAACACAAACTCAAAGACCAGTCGTAACCTTTAGTGAAAAGACAGGTAGACTTGAGTGACATTGAAATGGATTGACTGCACGTCTCGATTGCATAATTGGAATTCAATTTTGATTTCGGCTTATATTTCCATATTTTATTGAACCCCAAAAAGTTGACGGCTATTACAGCTTAGCATGAATTGAGTGAATAGCATGTTCTTCCGGTTCCTATACCTTAAGCTATATTGTATTGTGTTTGGCATGTCTTCGATCGGAGTTTTGCTATTGTTATCGGTTTTTGGAGACATTGTTTGCATGAATATTGGGTTTTTACACAATTGCTTTATATAAAACTAAATGAATTGCATTCACATCAGAGTACGCGCCACCTCGTCCTCCACCACCAATGGTAGACTCAGCACCGCCCCGACCACCGCCACCAGAAACAGACGACGAATTTGAGATCCAATTTCCAGTATTGCAACCAAACCAACCTATTATGGTATGACTTGTTGTGTATTTTTAAACTTGTGATTAAACTTAATTAACATATTTTAAATATAAATTATATTCGGTTCAGATGGCGGCCCATGACTTGCATCTGGAGGTCAAACAGTGGTCGAGTAAAGAGAATGAGATCATCGCTGCGGCCAAAAAGATGGCACTTCTTATGGCACGATTAAGTCAATTGTGCGGAGGAGAGGGCGGAACTAAAAAGGATTTGATTGCATGCGCCAAAGCTATTGCAGAGGCATCTGAAGAAGTGACCCGACTCGCCAAAGATCAGGCCAAGCTATGCACCGATAAGAGAATGAGAACAGTATGTTTGCGTCACTCAAATATAGTTATATTCACATATCTATTAACTCTATTCACAGAATATTCTTCAAGTTTGCGAACGAATTCCAACGATTGGCACACAATTGCGAATTCTGTCCACAGTAAAAGCAACCATGCTGGGCGCACAGGGTAGAAAATATATTCATATATTATTTTTGTTTATATTAGATATACCTAAATTCCTTGACAACAGGGGAGGGGATATTTTGATTTTTCATTCATTCCATAAATTGTCAGTACATACACATAATGATATTTCTAAACCCGGTATTCCCTCCTTTACCCCTCACATTGGTCTTCACTGGTTTGTATATTCTGTCGGCAGAATTACTTATAGTTTTTGAAATTTTAAAATTCTGTTTGGATCAGTAGAATGTTTGCATTTAATTGTGATCTTCCAGTATTAGAATATTATTTATTCCCGGTCTATAATATGTTTGCACAGGCAATATCTACATCTGTTCAGGAAAAGGGGAATATTAAATGCCTTTAAGAACTACACGGTTTAACTTTTGCCGACAGAATATATTCCTTAAAGCAATAATTATGTCTTATATTATGATTCTATACATTATTTACATTCAATTGATGTATAGGTTCTGAAGAAGATCAAGAGGCGACTGAAATGTTGGTCGGAAATGCTCAGAATCTGATGCAATCGGTTAAGGAGACGGTGCGCGCCTGTGAGGCCGCGTCCATTAAAATACGTACTGATAGTGGTTTGAGAGTGCGATGGGTGCGAAAGCAGCCCTGGTATCAGTACTGAACAAACCATTTGTAATCTAATAATTATTGAAAGTTATGTTAATATTTTATTGTACATCAAACTAACCCAACCGTCCAGTGGTTTCACTGCCATTAATACATATATTTATAATTTAATCTATTATTCGATTGACTTATTTCAGAAATATGGTAATCAATTATTTTTTGTTCGATAACTGTATTCTTACAGTCGTTTGATTTAGATTTTTAATTGCAATTTTCAGTTCATTTGTTTCTTTTGTGCCAAAGTTCTGACTAAAAGAATAATTTAACAAAAAGTTTGTTTTCGTTCATCTTATTTACGCCAATACTCGCTGTCATATCAGAAGTGCTCTTAATTTAAATATATTTTCTTAAGTGTATTAAAAGGACTGTAATTTTAGTCAATTTAAGTTAGAATTTGGCGTAAGTTTTGTGAGAATTTGGGATTTAATTACACGAAGAAAATAAAAGCCTAACAAATATGCCATAAATTACCAAAAGTTGTTTTTATTTAATTTTTTCTTTTGTTAATCGATATAAATGTTATAAAATTAATATTAAATAAATTGAAAAATAACTCATTTATTGTATAAAAATTTATTTAAAAAAATTGTATATATTTCTTAACAAAATATAACTTTAGCCAACATTTTCAATTAGTACTGCAATTCCCTGTCCGCCCCCAATACACGCTGAACCGACCGCAAACTTTCCTTTCCTTCTTCTGAGTTCATAAACCAAATTAGTGACAATCCTCGCACCGGAAGCCCCGATAGCTATAAAATTTAATTAAGACATCAAAATTGAAATCAAATATTAGGCAATAGTTTTGTCATACGGTGTCCCATAGCTATGGCCCCTCCATTCACATTGGTTTTGGACGGATCTAAACCCAATTCTTTTTCTACGGACAAGAATTGTGACGCAAACGCTTCGTTTACATCAAATAAGTCCACGTCTTTAATCGCAACACCGTTTTGTTCGAGTAATTTACGAATTGCCGGCGCCGGTCCTATGCCTACAATACAACAGATTATTGGATTTAAAATATTATTTTTTATACAACAAAAGAACAATATTCTACCCATAATTGAAGGGTCGACTCCTACACTGCAATAGCCAACAATACGGACCAGTGGTTTGAGGTTATGTTTTTGGACGGCGTCTTCACTGGCCAACACTACAGCCGCTGCGCCGTCACAAACACCGGATGCATTGCCGGCACTGACTGTTCCCTCTT
This sequence comes from Adoristes ovatus, assembly GCA_034699165.1. Classification (NCBI taxonomy): domain Eukaryota; kingdom Metazoa; phylum Arthropoda; class Arachnida; order Sarcoptiformes; family Liacaridae; genus Adoristes; species Adoristes ovatus. The sequence continues at coordinate 6,532 of JAQIXY010000088.1, read as the reverse complement.
TCTTGAAAACTGACGGAAGTTTCAACAGTTTTTCAAGAGTGGTGTCAGGCTTTGGGTGTTCGTCCACTTCGAACGATTCGACTTTACCCCTGACTTTGATTGGCACCGAAACGATCTCGTCTTTGAAAACGCCTCTGTTCTGTGCGTCGGCCCATCGTTGCTGTGATTTGAGCGCACAGTTGTCGGCCTCTTCTCGACTGATGGAATATTTTTTGGCCAAATTTTCTGCCGTTACTCCCATTGGAGTATTGATGTTCCAATCTGTAAGACAGGTCCAAATGCCACAGTCTATCTGTTTCCGTATTTTGAAATTAATTTCAAAATTTTAAAACTATTGAATCAAAACCTGAGGCGTTTGAGAAAATTTGACCCCAAATCTCGAATCCCGGAGCTGTTGTCAGACATAACTTTTGTTAATATAATTGAATTAATTTCTTAACTCAAGACTGTATTACCAAAAACGGCGTTTGACTCATATTTTCAGAACCAATAGTCAAAGCGATCTCAGAGTCGCGCAAACATATGTCCTAAGAAACGGGTATTCTTTGCATTAGTTGTAGATTAAAATCATTTCATATTAGAGCTAAACCTGAGAACCATTGACAACGGCTTGAAAGCCAGAACCACATAATCTGTTGACTGTAAGACAGGGCACAGGTTCGGGAACTCCTATTCTTAAAGCCACGTGACGTGAAATATATGGACCGTTTCGGGAGGATATCTGTGCAATGGATAGACATTCATAGTGTCACTAATTTGTTTGTGTCCACTCACTCGACACCTACTTGTATGACATTCCCGACCACTACTGAATCAATCATTTCTGGCTTTACATTCGCCGACTGTAGCGCACCTTTGGCTGCAATTTCTGCCATTTCTGTAGAACTGGTGTCTTTGAGTCGACCACCGAATGCCCCGAAAGCCGTTCGCTTAGCGCCGACGACAAACACCCCTTAAAAACAATTATTTTTCAATCAATTCATTAATTCATTTGTCGATTATTTGATTTAATGACAATTGAATGCAAACCTCTTAAAAGTGATGACATTATACTCGACTCAAAGCTATTGAAAATTTAAATTAAAATATTTAAAACTTAAATAAATCAAAATCTGATTTAATTGAGTGACAATTGATATAAGAGTTCAAAATTTTTTGGTTTCAAATCCCAAGGATTCCCAACTCATTCAACAACTATTTCAAAGTTCATTCATGTCTTTGAAGTTCATTCATAGCATTAATGGAAACATTGAATGTAAACATAACTTTTGGCACTTGACTACAGTCTGCAGTTGCCTATACCTAATGCCCATTATTACCACAATATAATAATATGTTCTAGCTAAGTTTACAAAAACTTTAGGCTCAATGCATTATGTAGCCAACTTAGTATTATAAATAACAAGATTATTTTTAGGTTATCTTAGGTTGTGTCGGGCTGTCTGAGCACAGGGATGGGTGTCTTGTCAATGCCGTTCAAGAGATACTATTCTAAGAATAATATGCGAAAACAGGGATGTACAAAGTGGTGCCCGCGGGCACTTCTTATACACTAAAATTCAGAAATGCGCAAGGTCAAAAACCTAAGGGGGGGGGGATAAAAATTTCTAGGCTGGTGGGTATTGGTAGGGGTCAAATGGCGGAATTGTTAAAATTTTGGCTAGGGGGTAGGGTATTACGAAATCAACTTATTTTCACATAATTTTCTTAAAAGTGACGCAATTTTACCTAATTTCGATGAATTATGCAATAATTTAGTAGAATTTAGCTATTATTTGATGAATTCTTCAAGAATTCGACCAAAAATGACAAGATTTTACCAAAATGTGCAAGATTTTGTGCGATTTTTCCAAAAAAAATTCAAGAACGGTACCTTCGTCGCTGTTTCTTAGAACTCCTGGGGGGGGGGGGGGGGGGTCTAACCCCCCCCCCCCCCCCCCCAACCTCGAAGAGAGCCATAGGAATCTCCGGCCAAAATCACAGGGGGTATACCGGGCTATACCCCTTGCGCATAACTGTTAAAAGCTATTATAGGGCTTACTAAATGTCGAGCATATCTGTTCTGTAATATTTGCAAACTATTCCCAAAATTGCAGTTTGACTCACATCGATGGCTAATCTCAAAGTCAGGAATTATTCAATCGATTTAAACAATCTGTGAGTAAAATATAAATTTAGAAACAAGTTTGCAATGAGAACAACAAAAACAAATGTTTGGTATTTAATATACAGTTATTAAGTTGTTTGGAGTACTGAATACTGAGTCAGTATTACTGACTTACAACTTGTCACTACTTTTAAATAATAAGCGGACTTTGAATAAACTCATAGCAAACAAAACTATTCTGGAATTTCAAGTTTTCCTATTTTTTTCTTCGAAATTCAATAGTTTTTTATTATTTGAATTTAATTTAATAAAAATAGTTATATTTTCTCTTCAATAAAGTTATAGTTATATATAATTTTATATATTTTTTTCTATAAAAGAATTCTTAATAATTAAAAGAATAGAAGAATTGGCAAATTGTTTGATAGACTCTATTCTGTAATCAAGAAAAGGTCACTGAATTGTAATTGTATTGAAGTCTGATTTATAACTTACGACGAGTTTGGCTCACATTAGAGTCAGTCATTAGAATTTGATAGCAATTGAATTGCGTTTAGATTTTGTGAACAATTGAATGAATGAATACAAATAAATGAATAGTTGTGTAGTCCAGTGCCAGTAGTCCTATTGCCTAATCCAGTAACGCAATAACCCAATGGTGAAATGGAAATGAATGATCGATTTGTTATATACGATACTAAAGGATTGTGTTGGCCTTGACCTCAGACAACACTCGATGTCAGTGTTTAGGTCGACGACCAAAACAGAATGCGGAAGGTTTACAGGTTTACAGAGGTCTCTATTTTAATAGCCCTTAGGCGAAGAAAACGGGTCAGGGATGCTATAAGTAAAAAACTGGTCTGGTGTCGGTCAAGGCTAGACATGTTTTGGTGCAGTTGTGCTCTGCACTGCTTCTTCTCTACTCCAAGTGCTGCAACTCTGCACCGCTTAAAGGCTCACTTGTTTTTGCTGGCAATGAGCACAAGAAGTAGGTAACGTCCGACTTGCCTCAGGCCTCTCAAGGGTTGTCTCATCCGAACCGTATTCTATAGTTAAGTCTTTATAATACAAACCGAATACTCGACATCCGTATGAAAGCTATTACATAAGAAACTCCCCGTTAGGCCGACATCCCTGCCCACTGTTGCCGCACTTCCAATCATCTAATATGGTATAGACTCGGGCAATGGCTGTCTAAGACAAGTCTTAGCGACTCTTATGTTATATAACTGTTGGATGAGTGGAGTCAACTCGAGAAGAGTCAATGTTATGAAACGCCTACACTCTGTCGTCTGGTATTTAATGCTAAACCACTACTTTAACCGGAATCAATTTGTTTGTCACTGATCTGTGTAGTGCAGCAGTTGATGATTGTCCATAAGATAGCCAATTAGACCAGTGGTGCCAATTATAACATATTCTTAATCACAAGGTATGAATCGAGAGATCTGAGTAAAACTTATTAAATATTTTTATTCAATAATAGACTGTATTTGTTGTGAAGACAAATAAAATTAAGTTAAAAATCATTTCAGTTTACATCAGTTCCATAAATCATCAAAATGTTAAGGCTTTTAGTGATATTAACCGTTGTTACTGTCGCTCCGGCAGCGGTCAAACGAGAAGAGTATGCGGCGGCCAATGGCAGCAGCGGTAGTGCCACCGCATCCAACAACCAACCCGTGTATTCGCCATCAGCTTCTGCAGGAAGTTATAGCTCCAGTGGTTCAACAAATTATAATTCCAATGCCTATCCGTCCAGAGATAGTTACGCGTCGACAAACACTGGTACTAATCAGTACCCATCAGATCACAGCGCGTCTGCCTCTTCTTCCAGTGCTAGTTATCAATCGCAGCCGTCATCCCAGGGCAACCTCTACTACTACTACTATCCGGTGCAGGAAAAACCTAAAGATTCTTCATATCACGCCAGTTCTTCCAACCAATACAGTAGTGCTGTTAACCCCAGTTTTGCCAACAGCGCGCCCAGTGCTCAGGTTTCAGGAGAATCTGCGCCGCAATCCAGCTTAGAATCTGCCGCTTCGGGTCAAGACTTGAGTTATAGTGCACAGGATATAAGTTATAGCGCTCAGAATCTGGGACAGGGACTCAACAACGAATATAACTCACAAAATGGTGCCACTTATGACCAACAACTCAGTAGTCTTGCCTCTCAACTACAACAATATGGCTTTGGCTCTAATCCGTCTGCATTTGGCAGCAGTTCTCAGGGCTCTTATCCCTCTAATAATTTTGATTCTTCCGCTTCCACTTATGGATCATCCGCTTCGAGTCCTTCAGCCAGTTTTGGAACGCAGGGAGAAGCACTTCATTCTGCGTCATCACATCCCAGTTATACCGCCGCTGCCGCCTCTTCTTTTGGATCACAGAGTGGAAGTCAGAATCCATTCAGTGGACAGGCAAGTGGTTTCCCTCCTTATACCAATGGTCAGCCTTCTTATGGAAACTATGCCTCTGCCAGTGGACCTCAGGCTACATATGAACCCCCATCGGGTCTAAGAAAATACGGTCTGAGTTCAATTTTGATGCCAATGTTAGCACTGGCAGGTCTAAGCCTTCTAATCCCAACGGTCACCAGTTTGGGTTCAACCGGCAGAAGAAAACGAGCCATCGATGACAATACTAAAGACTCTTCAATGACTGGATATATCGATCGATTAGAACGATATTATTCCATATATAGAACTGCAGTGGAAAAGGAGGAGTGTATGAATCGCATTATATGTGAACTCGGGTTAGAATACTATTAACTTTTTATAATAAGTTTCTTATTCTTATAATTGTATTCCTATTTTTAATTCGTATCCAGAGATGCCATGAGTGGAGTTCGGGGCAAAAGTACTGTTTTAACGTAAGTCTGGTTTACTTTTTTAAAAATTGAATCACTATTTAAATGTTTGCCAACAAATTTGATACAATAGGGTAATGGAGAAGATAGTGCCCACTTGGATGGTCACCAAAATGGGTGTCTTCAAGAACGCTGCCCTTTCCCCCGAGTATGGAAAGTGCAAGAAGTATATGTGTTGAAGACTAATGTATTGAATCTCAAGTTATGAATCATAAGTTTTTTTTCATTACATTTTCACAACTATTTAGAGTCAAATTATTTATAAGAGCATTAAATATTAGCACACATTCAATACTACAACTAATTTAATAAAAATAAATTTTCTTATTATTTAATGTATTTTAAAACTCACATAAATTAACAAAAAACTATTGATTATTATATTTATATAATTTAATTAATTTATTATAAGTTTCTTAGAAATAAAATAAGTATTTTTTACACTCAATAGGTTTTATTGTAATATTTTCATTCATAACTTATTAAATAGTAATAAAACTTATAATATTTATCAAATGAGGCGAAGGGAGAGAAAAACTTACTTAAAATCAGTCCAACAGTTCTGTTCTACTGTTCAATTAAAGAATATATAATTTTGTATTTGTCTTCCCTTCTATGAAATGCTTTGTAAGATCAATGTGTCGTCGAATAAAAAAGTATATAATCTTGTCATTTGTTTTAATCCCTAATTATTTATATTTAATATGAAATTTTTAAAAATTGGAACATATTTATAGACAAATCTTTTGAAGTGAAATTGTTGAAAGTGGTTTAAGGTTCTTAAATTAAGAAGGGTATTTTTCTAAAATGTCGTTCAAAATTATAGGTGGCATTGGTGAAATATAATTTAGAAAAAAGTTTTGATTCCTCTTTGCTTTGTTTTTAGTTTTTCAATATCGACGAAATAGTCAGGGGGTATTTTGGCCTAGTGATCAATGTCAAAATGTGATGTTGATTAGGACAAAAGATCTGATTAAAAATTATGGAAATATGTATGACAAATTTTTGTCTTAAAGATTCAAAACAATCTAAAATCACTTTTATCTCCACTTTCGAAGAATAGGATATATCACAGAAATAGATGGGAAGTATAAAACATGCCCTCAAAACAATAACAATGCATATTACTTAAATTAAAGTTTAATAAAAGTTTTAAGATTTATTACTAAAAAAGAAGCATTGAATCATCCAATTTATTCGAATATAGTGTATAATATCTCCAATTTCTCAATTTCTACGAAAAGAGATTCATAAAATACCCCGCTTAAAATGTTGAATATATTAGATAGATTATACGAGAGAAATCTTGAAAAAGTCCCTAGACCGGCCGACCTTGGCTATCCCTGAATTACCCTATATAATATAATCAGGAGATAAAAAGCTGGCCATCAATTACCACTGAATATTTTATGAGATTCTGTGAAAAACTATAAAATTCTTGCAAATTCTGGTAATTTCTTGTCATTTTCAGACAAATTTTTGCAGAATTCATTGGAATTCTGAGAAATTTCGCCATTTTAAATTAAATTATTTGAAAATAAGTCGATTTCAAAATC
>JAQIXY010000087.1:0-12521 GCA_034699165.1 Adoristes ovatus | reverse complement strand
GAGAGAGAAAAAAGAAAATGGATTTTGTTTTGTTGAATTCAAATGATTTGTATAATTTGCAAATCGCATAATCGCATGAATAAGTTAATGAATTTTTACAGTAGTGTCTGCTGTGATGAGTCATTCTGCCTGATCAGCTCTGTTGCTACCTATGCCTCGTCTATGCCCTTATGCTTATGTATCGCCAGTACCCGAACTGTATGTCGAAATACCAGAAACAGTGCACTATTTAACGAGCTTTCTCTACCTGAACGTAATGAGTTGTGTGAACGCATGGCTTAACACTTCCATAACTTCAATGGCTATTACACTGTTTCAGACCCGACGCCAAACATTGCACACAGTATTCAATGCAACACACGATATGCAAAAACCTTATGTCAATCGCCAAAAACCATATGATCTGTAAAAGAGATAAAAATTCGCATTTTTCACGAAAATCGAAAAATGAAAATATTCTGTTTTCAGTTGTATTTGTGATTCGATATAAGCATTGGCTATCACTTTAAAGAGAGAAATATAATACTTTTTTATTCGTATGCTTTCCATAAATAATTCTATTGATGTCAAACAAAAATTCTATTTTCCCCTTAAGAACCTGAAAAAGACCATTACTTGCACTAAGTTTTTAATACTATTCTCCAGAATAAAGAGTATTATAATATGTATTATGTATTGAAAACTCGTATTTTTTCTTCAAATTTTGTTTTGTTTTGATTTTTTCGCTCTCTTTTCGCTTTGTCTGAGACTCACTGGAAGTGAAATATTTTTGTTACTTTGACTGACTGTAAGAGTAAGTGTAAGAGAGTGTTAGACGAAAATCTTGGCTATAGTTCTCGATTCCATGAAATGATTACATTAACAAGAAATGGTCGATTGCACTCAACTATCTATTTTGGTGGTGTGGCTCTAACTCCACGCTATACTCCAACTTATATGTTGGCCATCGCTTCCAAACAGTTGAGCTCAACTTTTTTTTATCAGACATTCCATTCACCAATTCCTCAGCTCTAGTGTTGGGTTTATATTAAGAAGTTTTCTTTTATTTTTTTCTCTGCTTTTTTCCTTATTCTTCTGTCGAAACTTCTTGTGCTTCCGATTATTCTTTTTCTTCTTGTGATCTCATTCTTCATATTCTTCTCATATTCTAATCTAGAATTTCTTCAATTATTCTTTTGAGTGCTTCACATAAATGATACAAAAAATTATATTTGTATTCAGGAAAGTAACAAAAGTAGAGTTGAATTATAATAAAAATTTGTTTCAACTTTAGTGAACCAAAAACTGAGACATTATTGCATTACTTAATGATTAATTTCTTGTTAGAAAACACAGATCCGGAGGAAAAATTGGTTCTCAGAAAATATATTTATTCGCTCTCTTTTGAAGAGAGAAAAAAGCAAAAGAAAACAAAAAACAAAAAGATTTCTTTTCTCTCTTAAATATATTACTTCTCAAGACATTTAACTAAAAGTCTTTTCACTGCAATGGCTATACTGTTAGCAATAAATTATCACATTTTGGTTGCCAGAGCTCAGACTCCTCACTGATATATTACATATTTTACGTGTCATTTGATGTTTGTTCCGATAAATAGCAATACTATAACTGTTCGTCAATTCATTTTTCCAAACGATTGATTCATTTACTTAACTTTTTTCTCGCAGTTATAACTCTTAACAACAATCCAATAGTGATTTGGCCTTTTTTGTGGCCAAATCCATAAATTTGATATTATCTACACTTATAATCTTCTTAAGTGAAGAATCCCTTTAATAGTTTAGTTGTTTTTTTATTTTTTATTATTGGTATATAAAGTGTGGAATTTATAGGATCTCCTCATTGGCTGCTTATTCTCATAATTTAGCCGTAATTTTATTTTATTTTTCATTTCTTTACTCTTCTTCTCGTCTTTTCTACTATTTGTATGAAAGAGAATCCAAAGCAGATGTTAATGTAATAAGTCGTCTCTTTTTTCTTCTAATACTCGTTTGTCTTTAGTGCCATTAAAGCGCTAATGCCTTTCAAAAAATATTGCAAATGTCAAGTCTTGTCTTCAATTCTTCAAAACCCGAATCTTATTTCCAATCCATTTAGAAACTTATCAAAACAATGAAAGACGAACTAAACATAATGTTATTTAAAATGAATGACATTATATTATTATACATTAAATTAAGGATAACTTATTTGGAATAAAGAGAAAAAATAGCAGACAATCGCAACATTCAAAGCCTTTTCCAGATTTATATATTGTTTATTATAGTTTTTCTTTCTTTCATCTCATTTGTAAGAAATGCTATTTTTCAAACATCATTTCATACATCAGTTCTCTGTCTTTGACTGTTGTCTTAAAACTTATTTATACAAAATTCTCTTAAAATCCACTCTTTTTATAAACCGCTATCTGTTTTAAAAGTACACAAAACGATATATATTTTGAGTTTAAGTTTATTATAATTGTTAGCATAAGATATATCGTAATCATTGATCCGAAGTAAATGTTGTCTAATGTCTGCTTCGGTTGAGGATTAATACTCAATAAATTGTGTGCACAGATAGACAACGCCTTGACTATCGCATAGCTCTAAAAAATTTCATTGAGAAAGAGATATAAAAAATTAAAAGAAAATGATTGCCATTATTTGCAGTCTCATAGAGGAGTAGTTGTATTAGTCAGTAGTCGCGATCGTGTTTTCAGGTTTAATGTATTCATTCGTGACAACACTTTTAAAGCGTATTAAATGCACAAAATATTATAGTATTCACTAAACAGAGAATACAGAGAATGAGTATTCAAAAAAAGATTGAAGAATAAAAGGGATGAATATAACAAAAAATAACAAGAGATGAGCTCTAATAATGATATTCAAAAATTGTGGAAATATAGAGAGACTATTGTATGGAAAGGCATATAAATTCCACTTTATTTCCTCTTTTATTTTTGATTATGTCTTTATATTCGACTGTTTTTTGTGTAGAGAATCGAATAAAATGAGAGAATTTCTCTGTTCATAACCCATACCAACTATTTCTACTGTATTTAGAATTTTTGATATAAAAAAAGAGCAATCGTTTGCAGAATAGTCTGTTCAGTACAGCAGTGACTGCACTGTAAACAAAGTGACTTTTCCTAAGTCTTTGGGTTAACTCACGATCGAACTCAATGTTAGACTTTGTAGGGATTTCTTCTCTTATACACACTCTGACCGACGAAAATGAATTCAGAATATTAAGTGAAGCCTTCACTCAATCTTCTAATTCTGTTATTCTCTCTCTTCGCTATTCTCTGGTCTATTCTCTATTCTCTGGTCTATTCTCTATTCTCATTGCTATTTGAAATTGCATTGTAATGCCTTCCTATGGTTGAGTTACTACATAGATAGTAGTGACTGATCCGCAGCTCTTTATTTAAGAATCACTGTTTCTGTTGAACACATACATAGGCTGTTACTCATGCTTTTCAAGAATAAAAATCTTGTCTCAAACATACTGTATATACACTTTATAAACAGTATGTTTCAAATGGTATAATGAGTTACAATCGCTTTGAATTTAGTTTTATATATATTTTTCTTGTCTTCTCTTTTTCTATGCCTAGTCTTGTCTTTTCTTCTGTCGTTCAGACAATTATTCTTTTATTTGTTTTTGAATGAAAAAATAAAAACAAAGATAAGAATATTTAAATTTATTCTTTAGATCCTTTAGAGCCCCTTTACATTTGATACATATTTAGAGAGGGCGAGGGAGAGAGAAAGAGAGAGGGGATAGAGAGCCCCAAGAAAAGTGCTCGTCGTGTGCCGTAAATTATCATTTTAGAGGTACAAACCCTTTGAGTTAAAAATATAAACTGTTTTGTCTGCTGTTCTGATATATTGTGATTCTTCTTAACCTTAAACGTGAATTGTCTGCAAATCTTTTCATAATTTCTTTTAATAATTTTTTATTCATTTTTTTAGTTTTGTTTTAATTTTATATCTTATTATCACAGATATGGTTATTAGTTGTTTAAAAGACAGGGTTTATATGATAGAGGGGTTAAGTATAGCGCAAATACAGTATAATTATTAATATTGTTATTACTATTACTTTATATTATAATTCTTTCGTTAATATATTCGCATTAAATCAGCAAATAATCCAAACTGAAAGGCATTCATTTGCGGCCAACTCTAACATTAAAAATAAGAGAAAATTTTTTGAGAAAAAGAAGAACAAAATTGTTAAAAGAGTGCAAAAGATTTTTTGTATTTTCTTTAATACGATTTCTTCAATGTATTTATTTTTCTATTTAACAGAACTTTATTTTCTTTTTGCTCTTTTACTTCATATATGCCTATCAATAGTGTTGAAACACATAATTCCAAGAACTGTATGATCCGTTCCTCTCAGCAGTTGTGTAAGAATTCTGTACTTCTCTTCTGTCTCTGCGGTTGGTATTCCACTGTTTTTTATGAATTTACTCAAAATTTATTACCGTTCTATTTGAGTACACATTCTTTCTAACCTAATAATAATGGAGAGCCCATATACTACTGTTCACTTCAAATATATATCACTTATATATGGCTTTCATTTTTGTGCCAAATAATAATAAATTATGTCTTTGAATAATAAAAACAAAAATAAAAGAAAAATTTCTGAAATAAGAATTTATTTATTTGAGTTAAAGAATTGCTAACAAGAATTGTCTGTCTGTTGAATATCTGGTTATAGAATTGGTTTTGACACTCGCCTAATGGCACTAAACATTTGTTATTAAACAATTAATAGCTTTTAAACTTTATTTAGGTATTAATGAATGCATTTAATTAATTATCTTGTTTTGGATACATATTTATAAAATGTCATATTTTGTCTGATTAGAGCTGTATTTCGAAGTCAAGTCAAACAAAAATATTGTTTACCAAAAGTCATATCAAATATTAATTCGTAAATCATATGAAAGATTACACAAGTTTTGTGTTAATAGACATTTTGTGTAACTCTTGAAACGATTGTTGAACTGCACTCTCGAACTGAAATATAAAAATAGATAAAATATTTGGTTAAACTATTTATTTCTTTCAATCAATTATTTTTGTTAAAATTATATTTTCATTACTCCATTGTCTTTGAAGTATAAAATAATAGACATTTGAAAAATTTCAACAACAAAACAAACTCAATCATCAAAATAAGCAATGATTAGCTCAGAAATCACTTTTTACGCTTGTTTTTTACGTTAGATTAAATTGCCCTCTCCTACCTCCTAATCTGTTGAGCGCATTTAGCTGTGCTCTCTCTCTCTCTCTCTCTCTCTCTCTCTCTCTCTCTCTCTCTCTCTCCCCCTCTTCCTCTTCCTCTCCCCAATTCTTTTACACATTTCTCTCTCCTCTTTAATCTCAATCAATAATTGATTAAATAGCTGTGAGAGAGAAATAAAAGCTTAATATAATAGTGAACTCAAATAACTAAATCAAATAATAAGTCAGTCGTTGAACTTGTGATTTAGATTTTTTTTCTTCTCTTTCTTTTGGTTTAGTTTTTTATTTTATTTCTTATTTTTCGATATCTCTCTTCGCGATAGTAATTAACTCTCGAAATGTCAATACATTTTTATTTATTTTAATTATTTTTAGTTATAATTTTGTTCTCGGAATCATTTACTATTAATGTGCTCATCGTTTTCGATATGTAATACTTGTGTTAGAAATTTATTGGTTCGATAGCTCTTGTATTACAAATAAGTAATTTATTGCCACAAAACTAGAAAATGTATTTTAATGTTAGATTTGAAGGAATCATGTCTTGTATGTAGTAATGCATTAAAAGGAAAATATTTTTTTCTCTTCAAAAACTCGTATTAAGTTATTGGAAGTTAAAAAAAGTTTGTATAACTTATTCATCCGGAGATGTATTGCTTAGACATCAATATTGAAAAAGAATATCTGCTTTTAATTTATATAAACAAAAATCTCTTCGCACACAACAAACACTCACGAAACTGAATGATGAATCTGTGCTTTTCTTACTGTCAACTCACTGTCTATATGTCTGTCTGTGTCTATGGGTTTGACGTTTTGTAATCAAACAAAAATTTATTATCACTAAAATTGTAACCAATGCTAGTTTTAACTGAATTTTTCATAAATATTTGGCTTAAAAATAAAATTTTCGAAGTCTTGGGTCGAGTTGTGAGAGAGAAAATTGATTTATTTTCTGTTTCGTCTAATTTGTTAAACAAAATATTTGTTTGAAAAGAAAACTATGTTTTCTTGAAAGTGAAAAAAACTTCAGACTATTTATTATTATTAAATCCTAAATAACACCATTAGATACAAGTCTTTTAACATTTTCTGAGCCAAACGAGAGAAATATTTACTTTTAATTATTCATAAATAAAAATTTCGGAACAGAAAGAGAGAGAAAGAAAAGATTGCATAACAACAGCAGAAAAAACTACTTCTCAAACGATACGAAACAAAAGAAAGTTTTGCTTCGGGTTAACAACAGAGAGAAGTAGAAGAGAAAAAATTCTGTAAATGTTAGGTAAAGGTGTGCCAAAAATGCCACTCAAACTGTCATACATTTTATTTTCTCCTATAATATTAAAAAAAAAGTTTTGGAAAATATTAAGAAAAATAATACGAATTGTGGCTTAAAATAGTTGTTCGGAAAAATAAATTCCAAAAATAATTTATATATTAAGTCTGAAAAAAAGGAAAGAAATCTAATTATTAAAGTGTTTGCAAAAATATTCTGTTTTGTGTTTGCATTTAACACAATTGTGTCGTTTAAAAGCAAATTTGTTGTCTAACAGAATATTATTATATGTTTAATATTCGCTTTGCATTTAAATCTATTATAATATTAATTAGTTTTTATGTTATTTTTTCTCTTCTATTTAAATACTCGATGTTTTTACAACTTATATTCATATTTACGGTTAAATAGTGTGTGGTTTGTGTGTTGTGCCCACAGAACTATCTCAATATCTCTGAAACTTTAAACCTCTAAGCTAGGGGTATCCAGGGTTGGTAGGGTTGGTGAAAGAGGACACCTTTGAGTCGCACTTAGAATTAATTTACGATATTTGTAACTAATTTTCTTAGTATTTGGTTAGATCAAGGTGATATTTTGAGGAAAACAATTAAAATTTGGTTATTAATGTTGAAAATAACATATTTTATGGAATTTAACGATTCTATTGAGGTGTTGGCAAAGAAATAATAATTACTTCCTAATTAATATACTATTAAAAGTACCTTGAATTGATAATCTTAGTGATAGATTGAGATAAAGATAATATTATGTCCTTCTAATAGCCTGAGTATCCCTACATTAACTCTTTAGTGTCTCGTATTTTTAAATCTCATTAAAACTGCAACTCCTCTCCCAAACACGCTATGACTGGCAAAACACAACACAAATAATTATTAAATGACTGAAATAAATAATTAAATGAGAAAATTGTTTTTCTGTTTGTTTGACTCAATTTTAAAAATTTCTTCTTTATTTTCTTTTGCATCTCTGAAATTAAATATATCAGAAATTTAATCGCATTAATCGTTATATAATTTTTTGCTCATTTTATTTTATTTTTTTCTGTTATTTATACAGATTTATCAATTAGATAGTTGTGTGCAGTAGTTGTCAAATGTATTTAGAGCTATATTTATAAATAGCATTTGGGTTTTTAATTGGCACATAACTACAGTAACTCTCTCTCCCATCTCTCCCTCATTTATAACGGATGTGTGCTTTTATTTTTAACGCATACTTATTATAATATTATATCAGAAGAAGAAAAAACTTCTCTTTTTCTTTCAAAACTCAAAAAAATATCTGTAAATCCAATAAAACTGACAGAAAATCTCAAAATTTTCTTTTCAAAACATGAATTTTATTTATAATCCTTAAAACATATGAAATGTTTAGTTCGCCTCAAACTCTCATTAAATATTATAATAATTTCATTTCCGATAGAAATTGTCTTTTGTTTGTATTGTGTAATAAACTATTCAATTCATTAAATTCATAACCCCTTTGGGGCGAAATATTTTAGTAATAGGAAAAAAAGTGCTTTTTTGCTAATTAAATATTTTTTCAGACCCCTTTTATTTTATAATCCTTTTATTAGTTTTTATTCGTCACTTAAAATTAAATAATCGATTCCTTGAGTGACAGACATCGGAACTGTTTGTATAGAAGAATAAATTTTGGTCTTATCTGAGGAAACATTTACTAAACGAATAAAAAATGAGTTTTAGTTCAAAAAATAATAATTGATGACTAGTTATGATAATAACCCAATAATTAACAATTAGTTTGTTTAATATCTTAGTTTTTGCCAAAAAATTGAAAACCAAAACAAAAAAGAAGGTTCTGTGACATATAATTGTTAATAACGTAGAAAAATATGAAAGAATTTTAAGTTCATTAGCCAAGAATTTTATGCAAATATTGCTCTTCATATCAGATGTTTGAGTAAAGAGTATAATATGTGAACAAAAATGTATATTTTCTAAGCGCACGACTGAAAAAGGAAAAAATGCATTAAAAAATTTGGTTGACTTGAAAGCTGAATATATAATATTTGAAGAGAAATGTTATAATAAAATGCTATTTTTTCAACATTCGAAGCTATGGTTCAATAATTGCTGTATTTTTAAGGCTAAAAACTTGAATATATTGTTCGCTTGTCTTCTTGTCTATCACTCGGATATTGTATTTCAGTTTTTGTAATTTTTAACGCTTGCCATCTGTCCATTAGTCAAATACCTGCCTATCCCTGTGTACTCTATATCAATAACAGAGATGATTGTATTATACCTTTCCGTAACAAACAGAATAGAATTGACACAAAACTCTTTTTACACCCGTTTTATCTTTATTATTGATTTTTCTTTGGGTAATAAATATTTTATTCGGAGTGAAAAAACGTATTACAATATTCATGACAACGACTATTATAGTGACTAAACACCGATTTGTTGAGCAATAGTTTAGATGCGCTTAAGTGAAACATTCTATTCATAACACAAAGTATATAATGTTTTATTCAGATTCTGTTCGGCTCTTCAGATAAGATTTTCCGTTACTGTCAGCTAAATATGCTTTTTTAAAGACATTAACTATAGCTATAACTGCTGTCAACTCATAAATATTGTCGCAAAATGACTACAACTTTAAGAGACGACGAGAAAAGTAGAGTTTATTTCTTTGTAATGAAGAATTATGTTTACTCTCTCCTCCTTTTAACTCATTTCCCCATCCACTCCACCAAATGAACATTTTATGTCTTAAATTGAGTCTATTTTTGGAAATGCAGTTATTGTAGTGCAGAGTCAGCACAACATAAGGTATTGACTTATAAGAGAAACATAAGAACTTTTTATTAAATAATTTGTCGCTAAATGTATCTCAAGAGACGAATATTACATATTATATACGAATATTTAAAATATAAATAAAGTTTAAGGCGAAACCAGTGCACAGGATAGTAATGGTTAGGTTTATGTTGGGTTTGGTTGTGAGCCCTCACTCTATTTTGTCATTAGTATCGTGTGTTTCAGTTAATGATATTTTTTCATGATATTCATCGCCGAAGCGATGGTTCGCTTATCATTTGGCGCAATAGAGAAAACTTTAGGCTTTAAACGATGTGTTTTTGTATTTTTCTGTTCGACTTTAAGAAGTTTCAACTTTTCTTCACTTTTGTTGCCAAACATTAACTAATGGTCAGAGAATTTATTTTTTTTGTTTCTTTTCTGTTTCATTAAACTTTGTATTTCACATTCACTTTATGTAACATTTTTTCTTCACTTCTCATTGATTGCACACAAAATTATCACTTTTCTAAAGAAACGTCTAATTCGTTTCTTTTTGTTTTATTTTTCTATTTGGAGTTTGTATTCAGTAAAGTGAAACGTTTGATACTCTCCTCTGTCTTATTCTTCTATTGATCTCATTTTCAATTGTATTTTTTGTGCACTTCTGTCAAAAAATAGAAGAGATTTCTTACGGTTTATTCACTGCACTCTTCACAGACACAAAATCCAATGTCAATGAGTTTTTACTTATTGTATCGCAAAAAAACGATTGAATTGTTGAATTGTATTCTTGTTGTGGACATTGACATCAGACATAAGATGCACTCATTCTTCACTTTCCTTTCTATCTCTGTCTTCAAAATTATTTTACGAAATTTGAACGCAAGAATTGATCGATATATTGGAAGTAAAAAGGAGTCGAAACGACTTAATGCAAAAAACATGTTATCCTAAACAGAGGAGAGGAATGTGAGCAACAAGTGTTTGACTGCATGCCGTCCTCCCGAACACCAACCTCTCCCCTCTCATCTCATTTCAAAACCCATACAATTGTTCGACAGACTTGAGTGCATTACAACATAATTCGTACCATTATTTCACTGTATTATTAAAGGCTTTTTTAATAGTTTAAGAGAAAAGGTATTCATTTTTAATGCCTTCGATTCCATTTAGTTATTACAGTTAACTCTCTTTCTCTCATCACTAGTAATGCCATAAAAATAGTTTTGAAAAATCTCTTTATCTCTATCTATAGCTATGTTTTAAAGATTACATCTTTTTTTAATTTTATTCCTTATTTCGTATGTCTTTTATTCAATTCTTTTACAATGAATTGAATTACAAGTCATAAACTCGATAATTAAGTTTTAGCCCAAAATATTTTTCTGTTATTATAGTAAACATTAATTTAATATTTAGTTTTTATTCTCTCGTCTCTATCCTCTCTTCCAGTGCACTGAAACGGAGAGAATAATCTTTTATCTAAAAAATTTATATCTTATTAGAGTTGAAATTAGAGATGAGAAAGGGCTGCACAAGACTTAATTTTTGGCCCCATATGTTTGTATAGTAAACGAAGTTTATTCTACAGCTGTAATCAAATGTTTTTTTCTTATTTTATAGATTAGATGCAGTTTTTAAGTGAGAAAAATTAGTTTTATAGTCCTTTTCTGGTGTTTGAACTCAACTTCAAACAAAATTTTAAACTTGAAATACACGACACAAACAACAACACAATCTTTAGCTCATGTTATCATCTGATAAAACATTTTAACAGTTAATAGAAGGTATGAGATGTGCACAAACTGTAAAGTAAAGAGAGAGGAGAGGATAGGAATGAGGCCTTTGATTAAGTAGTGCTTCCATTACGCCAACCATAAATTGTTTAGCCTTTAAATCACTCAAATTATTTTCATTTAAACATTTAAAAGGCTTCGAACATAACTTTTTACTTAAAATATATTTGTGTGGTTGGAGAGCACCGGATAGTATTGGTTAGTATGCGTATATGTATTTTTAGTTATGGTCATTGCGTGTTTCACGTTTACAGCGTTTAGTTTCAGTTCAATTCTCTACTCTATCCCAACGCTCCCAAACACGTTCACCAGAATAGGCGGTTCAGGAACTTCATTGTAGATGACCTCAAAAATAGGAAAATAGAGCCCATATTCTGGTTAATCAAAAGATCGTGAATATTGTGTTGTGTTATTCCCAACACATCTCCCTCTCTCTCCTCTCCCTCCCTCTCCCATTCGCTCTCTTGTGTCCTCTGCTCCAGAAATCATTTGCAGTGCTGTTCACCACATCATAAAGTATAATATGAGACCATTTTATTTGATGCACTGGTAGTGCTAATCGTTATTTGTTATTTTGAATGTCATACTGGAGTGGAGTGTATAAGAAAATTAGACTCTGAGCCGGAAAACAGAATACATTGTGTTCTCTGAGAAGAGAGGGAAAGAGAAAAAAGAATAAATAGTCGTCGTATTAGAGGTTGTTTTGCCACAAACTATCAATTTGTCTCTGAGATGAATGCGATTCTTTCGGGTCAAACAATAGGACATTACTTAACAAATGGTATGAGATATCAGATGAGGTATTTATCCATCGGTGCAGAACAGTGTTCAGGCGAAAGGCCAACACTTAAATACACTCTTATTTGACATTTTTTGTTATTGTGAGAGATTGTGGGCTCTAATAGCTATTTACTGTACACTTATGTGCTCTTTATCTCTCATTGATCTCACAGTAAAACCGATGCAAATACTCTCTCATTAATTATTGATGAGATAATTCATATTTACTGATAGACATCTCTCTTACATTTGTCTAAAATATAGGTAATTGAGAAAAAATATTGTGCCAAAACACACACTCCATACCTGTGCCACTCTTGAGTGACGGAAGAGAATAGAATAGATTTCATAATACATTTTCCTTCAAATAATGATTTAAATGTAAATCAAAAAGAGAAATAAAAAAAGAAATAAAACATTTTTCTTTTAAATGTATGCAAATTAATAATTTGAATGAAAACAACTCTTCGCCAACTCTATTAACCATTACTCAAGAGAGTGAGAGTTCTTTATCTCCCATTCTCTGTTGTCTTGTATGACACACTTGTTTCTCATTCATGTGATAAATAAGTCTTATTATAACAGAAATGCATTCGAAGCAAAAATTCATTTGAAGCTAACAAACTCTCAG
>JAQIXY010000086.1:0-12548 GCA_034699165.1 Adoristes ovatus | reverse complement strand
GAAATTTTCCTTCGAGAAATATTTCTAGAAATATTTCTCGAGAAACTTTCTAGAAATATTTCTTTTGTGCAACACTAAGTGAATGAGTGGCTGAGAAACAGCCTCTGATCTCATCCTATCTCTCAATAACTTTGTTTTTCTGCCAGATTTGTCTTTTAACTTGTATTGTATTGCAATGAATGGCATAAAATAATGATGAGTGACACGACTCTGTGCTCTAACCAACATTTGGGCTAAACTCACAAAATTTTTAAATACTAGTCTTAAAATTCCTGCATTTCAAACCACAAATGTTATGTCCAAATATACAAAAAAGAAAAGTAAAAAGTCTTCTCCAGAATAGAAAAGAGAAAGAAAACAAATTATACTTTCTTTGACTCTCCCTTAAAAGAAACGAATATTAAAATTTGAAGCCTTAGACAGTAAAAGAGCATTAACTCAACCAAAGAATAGTAGAGAAAAAAGAGTCATTTCTTGGCTGCACTAAAAAAAAGTACATCAGATTATATCAGAGCACAAGAGGGTAAGTGTGCGACTATTTTTATAACCCAATAAAAATTAAATCTTAAAATTTCAGAATTCAGTTTAAAATTTTGTTCTGTAATGAAGAATAAAAACAACATTTTATGGAAAAATATTTTTATTTAATTTACTCATAAAACTCGAACACTATTTGAAATGACTTTAAACGAAATGTAGAAAAAATATAAAAATCCTTATCATTGAAACATGTTTTCAGCATTAAATGATGAAATTATTTAGAAAAATAACAGAAAAAAGCATAAAAAACATTTCATACAAAATAGCGAAAAAAATAGATTAAATTCAATTCGACTGTATATACAATGTATACATTGCTATAGCAATACATTGTTCTGTATTTATATTATTTTTGGAATTTCATATCCAATATGTGTCGCATATTTTATTACTCCCAGTGCTCTATACAACAATCATTTTTCTGGAGATGAAAAGAGAGAGTCGACTGAGAGAAATGAACAAATTTTTTGATGACTACTACCAGTGCGACACAAACAGTCAATCAAAAATGCATTAACTCTAATGTTAGGTTAAACTATTCGACTAAATGAAAGATGCATTCAAAGTAGGTCTGGATTTTTTGACTTTTTTCTCGATATAACTTTTGTCATCAAATTCTAAGGCAGAAACACATTCGAAGCATACATAATGAGGCAAAAGTCAAACATGACATGAGTCTCATTACTCTCTTTTTTTGTGTCACATTTTTCTTATTGCTTTTTGAAGTCAATATATATTTTTTTATTTAGCTTTTGTTGCAAACAATCTGTGCATTCATTAGAATTATGGAAATCCTGTGAACACAAGAATTTCTATTCTATAAGTATTGTATCATTAAATCACACTTTTGTATGAATTATAACACAAAAATAGATTTCAATTATTCAAACTTTTTAAACAACAAAGAGAACCGAAAATTCAATTATTAACAAAACAGACGTTTGGATTGGGTTTCGAAATATATATTTTCGTATGACTTCTGTCTTAATTGCATTCCTATTATTATAATAATAGGCTTCGAATGAATTTATAAAATATATTGGGACTAAATAACAAGACATGAGTTGAGCTGAGATGCAGGTACTTATGCCAAACACAAAAAATGGCAAACACTTTAATTTGAAACCACTGGAACTGCCTATTCGTTTACATTTAATGAGATACTTATCTGAATGAGGAGATGGGAAGTGAGTGATAGAGATGAGTGAGACCAACACTATAAGGGATCAGATGAGGAGAGATGAGAGGAGGGGAGGATAGAGATTGTTGTAAATAAAAGCAAAAGAGACTACAATCCAAACTCAATTCTTGATATTTGTGAAAAATCTGATTTGGTTTTAATCACTCACAACAAAGGGGTCTCAAAGTCACTATTTTCTACTATTTTTATTCTAATCTATCTTATTGTGGCAAATAGAGAATAATATTTCCTCATATTCACCTTGGTCATCCCTTAGTTTAAGGTATACTTCATAGCCTCAAGATTTTAGCTTGAATTTAATTAAGCAAGCACCAATCCGTAAGTCTATTTTAAGACCCAGACGTGTGATCTCGTGCTGTGTTTGAAACAAAGTTGCTCTGAATTTTAAAAATTAACTTAAATTATATTTTAAAATATTAATATATTTAACTAAAACTTTTCCGTTTTGTCGATAATCGCATATTATATTAAACGAACATTTAATTAGACTTTTGATTAATAAGCATTTGGAGAATAAAATATAAAAATATGCCATAAATTATTAGAAATTTTGAATTTTCATCCCTAAAAAGCATTTTTAAAATATATTAACGAATGGTATTCTCGTTACGAACCTATGAAAGTATAATTACAAACTCAGATTTGTATCTCAAGTCAAAGAAAATTAAGAGTAATTTTGTGTGAAATGATTAAAAATTTTCAGGTCATTGTGCGCTTTTGCTTATATACGGCCACAAAGTTAACAAAAAACGTCGAATTAAATGGTAAAACTCATAGTTGTGTTGATAAGTTTGATATAATTCATGAGTTCCTCGACGCCATGTGCTAAGAGTTAGCGCTCAGACGTTTTTTTCGGTGTGTAATGTGAGATGTTTTATAAAATGCTTTATAATGTTTTCGAATATAATGTTTTAGAAATGAACGATCCGTTAATATCTTAAAGATTGTAATAAAACTTAAAATAAAAGAGCACTCCTTAACAGAGTTATAGTGTTTTGTGTCGATTCACTATTTGAGAACATATATAAAAGTAACAAAAAAGAAGATCAAATGTTTAAATTTTAATGTTTGTCTGGCTTTTAAAGTTTACAATTTCTAAAATGATTTACTATTCAATTCAATCTTTACTCTCAATAAAAATATAAACCAAGTCTTTTCACTCATTTCAGGGGAATTTTTATTCTATGCTTTTAAAAACTTTTTAAAACCCAATTCGTGTATAATATTCTCTATCATAAACATAATTATTCATAAAATTTTTAAAAAATAAATCATTTAATGAATAAAAAACTTAATTTCTATAAAGATTACAAATATTTTTATTAAACTTTAAACAGAATTTATTAGATTAAAGGCTCAGTGAAATAGTTTTTATTATAATATAAGTTATTATCGCAAATAAAATGTTTCTGAAATTCTGAGACAAAATTCAAGTGAAAATTATTAAATGGACTAAAAAGAGAGTAAATACAAGAGAATAAGCGATACATTTCATCAAAATGTTTTGTATAAAACTCAATGGAAAACCCATTCTGTGTGCTATTGTTTTCGGGGATTATTTAAATTTTATAGAATAATACAACGAATGAATAGATGCCTTAAAAACTAAATTCATTTCAGACCCGCAACTGAACCGTCAAAATCCGATTCATATAATAGACTAAACAGTCTATTATGTGAACGAAAACTACTATCAATTTTAGATCTCTTTTATCAATTAGTGCTGAATATTAACAAAATTAATGTTCCGTTCATTTGTGAAATTAGTCTCATCTATGATCAGAGACACGATTGTTGGGACTAAACAACAAATACGGTAATCACCAGATTTACCAGTAGTTACCAAACGTATCACATACTAAACATTTGTTATATAGTTCTGACCCAAACCCGCAAAGTTTTATATTTTTAAACCGACTCTAAAATGAATTGCTTTATAAATATGAGAAAACTTTATATTAGTTTGTCGTTTGAAACAAAAGGTTTATAATATGCAGATTTGATAATCGGTTCGTTTTTGGTGTAAAAAAGGGTATCACAAAAGTGCAAAGAAATCCTTATATAATAATTCAAATATAATAATAATAATTTTCATTTCACAACTGGGTGTGAGTCCTTCTAATCTGAAGCCCATTCAGACTCAGCTGTACGTCCTTTTGATAATCGCAATCGAAATATGAAATTACTTTTTCTCATATGAGTTAAGAATAAAAGAATATATTCTGAGAAAACAAACTTTTTCTTTAGATAACAATTTTGATTTAAATAAACTTTTCTCATGTGATCCACAACTTTGTTAATTACCTTCATTTTTGTAGTCGAATCGCCGTTCACTACAATTAATGCCATTGAATAAGAGAGTGGCGATCAAAATGATTATTTGAGCCAATCTTCCAATGAGTCGAATCATCTTATTTGCAATAGCGTTGAGAAACTCTGCGAATGAGAACAAAACAGACGTTAAATTTTAAAAAATAAATTCTTTAAACTAATGAATGTTTTTTTGGTTTTGAAAGTAAAAGTTTTTGACAACTTTTTCAGGGCTCAGAGTGAAAGTGAGGGGACATTTGAGCTGAAATATTGAGTCTTTTGCTAATATCGCGACAAATTGAGATATATATTAACCCTAAGGTCAAGGTTGACAGTTGGGGAGGCATTCGATGACTTTACTGTACTCAGGCCTGAATAGCACCCGTAGGCTAGTATGGCATAAGTTCTGTACGATAGTGAAAGTCAAGAAGACAGTGCTATTGAATGCCTGTTTTGGTTAGCATTTGTGAAAAACTGTATGACAAGTGCTTTGGCTCGAGAACAGAGAACATCTTTTGAGATGTAGTCTTCATTCGGCAAAATTGAGAAAAGAGATGATTAGATCTGAAGTCTTGAGCGAACAAATTCTTATGTTTAAACGCAAAGCTCTCTCACTCTAGACGTTGATATGTGTGTCCATCACTATTAGTTGAGTATTGTATGAGTCAAACGGGGGGTAATGCGATCCAAACTGATTATTTCAGCCAAAACTAGTGCCCAAACAAACTATAAAGACTTAATAGCGTTAGGCTTTGGCCTCACTTAATACAGAGTGGAGAAGAAGCACAGAGTCTTATACTGTTTACTAGAGAAGTGATGCTTAAACATAACTGATTCAGTGCTTACAATAAAAATTCGTGTCAACACATATGTCCAACACATGCAACAGACGCTAAAATAATAGCTTTAATGGACAGACATTAGGCGATCATTAGATCATTACTTGAATTGAAATTTTTATCAAAAGAAGAGTTGAACTAAAAAACAGATTTCCTAATGAAAAAAGCATTACAACCATTAACCAGGAATTGACTGTCACTGCTCTCACACAAACACATAATATGATGCTTTGAATGCCATTCTCTCAATGGAAGCCCAGTTCAATAGACGAATAGAAGACAAAAAACTACAGTTCTTATGTTGTGATGCGAGTCTCTCATAGAGAGAAAGAGCACATAACCTTAATTGAGGCACAACACCTCAGGGGATAATTTCATTAGGCGATCGCACTTTCCTCTACTACTGATCGATGTTATGTTCCGCTTCTTCTACTCGTTCTACTCCTCCACATCCCTCTCTAGCTCTGAGTCTATTCTCTCTCACCACAAATGAGATTTCTTCTTAAGACAGACACTCTTACAGTGAGATTGGGCTTAGACTACAACATAGAGTAGAGCGAGAAATAGTTATCGTAATAGAAACGTCTCTTTTTTGTTGGTTATATAGCTTAAGAGCCAATGAGATATTGATCTCTAACTGACTTAACCTAAACTCTGGTTCAGATCAAATGAGAAAGACTTCGCTCTATTCTATTCGATGCCAAACCTTATTAACAATATTAAACTCATTTTACCAAAAGAAATGGATAAGAAAACAGTATTATTTTGTTACTATCTATGCCTACATGTCCTCAGAGCTCCTCTCGAGGAGACATTCAATGACTTCTATTACCGAACATTCAATTTGTATCAAATTTCAAGTCTAAAAGCGATAAGAAATGCTAATTCTCTTTCTTAAAGAATAAACATTTCTTTAATCGTTTGTAATCTAAACGAAACAATCATTTATTTTAACGATTATTTCGTTTCAATTTATTTAAATACATATTATTAGCAATTTTAAGATCAAATCTATCATAAATTGTTCTCCCATTTGACTAATAATCAAATAATCAATTTATGTTCTCTTTAATTAAAAATTTTTCGTTCGCCTAAATATCTATAATATTCTGTATATTCTGTATATATATTAATATAGAAATATGTCATTTCATATCTAACACAGAGTCCACTGAATAATACATAGAATTTATGAATATATTGTTCTTTTGTGAGCCATTAATAACTGGAGTAAAATATCGACAAAACTAATCATTTTGTGTAAAAATGAATTTATTTTTCGTCGAATACCTTATTTGGTTGAACTCAACTACTTTTCAATTAACCTTATTTTCAGAATATTATATTTTAGTTTTTGATTTGAAAAAACATTTTTCAAAAAATTTCTTTTCAAACTTAAAAAGATTTAAATCTAGAAAAATGGTATTAATTTAATGTATGAATTGATGTGAGATCTTAGATATTATATACGGTTTTCACAAATGACTAGAAATATATTCCTAAATGATTTGTGCGAATTATAATTCACTGATAAGAAGCACGCAATCGATGGGCGATGAATGTCGTGCTCTCTGTCTGTCTCTAACTCTGAGGGCACAGGCAATGGGCAATAGTTATGGGACCGAAACCATACGTTTGTGACGAATCGGTCATATATTTTCATTTGTGAAGACATATAATATACAAAAATTTTAGGGTATGTGTGCACACAAATTATTAACCACAACTACAGGCTCTCTCCTCTCACTTACATATTAGTAATGTTAACGAACGAACAGTTTTGCTAACGAATGGAATGAATATATAATTTTTCACTCATTTTATGCTTTAGTCAAATATTGGGAGGAATAGAGAGGAAATCGATTGCTTAAAAACTTTTTTGCACATATAGTTTGTAAATATTGTCGAAATGAAGTGAACCCAAACCCAACAGACATACAACACATACCAAACATATGCTCTCCTTTTGTATGAAATGCAAAGAAAAATTCAGAAGACTTTTAGTGATCCTATGTTTTACATAAACTACACTCTATTCTGTATATGAACTCTGAATTTTTACATTTTTCAGCAAAGAATAGGAGAAAATTTTCATATGAAAAATGAGAACATCGAGTGTATTGTAGTTTTTAAAGTTATAATATATTTTCCGCTGCAAAACATTTTATGCACTCGTGTTTCTCAAGTGTTGCAAAACTATATACATATTTCTCAAGTCTTAGCTATTCGTAAAGAATTAAATATAAAGCAAATGTGAGTAAAAAAATCTTGATATCAGACGAGAGAATATTCACCAAAGAATTGAGAAAATATTTTTATATATTTTAGCAGAGGTTTTGAAGCGAAAAGAGGGGAAACAACACTTCTATCTCTCTAAAGATTTTTATTCCTAAAATGATTTCTCCTTTTTTCTTCTCTTCTCCTCATTCTTGTGTAGAGTTTAATATATAAACACTTTTTAATAATGCATTACTGAATCCTCATTCTTATACCTCTTATACATAGCAATAGCGGGTAATCTATTATCGAAATAAAACGAAGTCCATTGAGGCCACAAAATAGGAGTTCACTTTTGCTCCACAAATAAAATATTTAATAACTTTTTTCTCTCCGAACCATTTTTGATGGGCACACAAGAAATATATCGATTTATTATTATTTTTGTTGTTGAAAATATATATTTTTTAGGCTTAAGCATAAAAATGTACTTAAAATTGATTTCAAGAAATAAAAATTATTTTCTGACATAAAATGCATTTTTTATTTTTTTTCTCCTCTGCTTTCTCTTTGAAATATCTATTCTGTGTATAAAACTATTTATTTATATTTAAATCTGTTAACTGTATTATAAATATAGAGATATTGAGATTGGATTCTCTTTCATTCAGTCATTTAAATGATTTATTGCCATAAAATTCATATTAATTTCTCGCTTTGAGTAAAAAAATTGTAGAAAAATAAAAATATATATAAATTTTATTTCTATGCACTGAACAGATGATAAAAATGTATATATTGTGTTGTGTTGTGTGTGAGATATTATCGATCGATAGAAATGATCACAAAATGCTTAACAAATTTAATGGATATCTATCTATGATATGAATTGAATACTAACAACACCTGAACCTCAAACAGTGCTAATAGTTTTGCAAAACAGAACTTCTAATGTAAAACAATACAACTCTAACACTATTAATGGAATAAATTGTATATAAATTCTGTTTTACGGGCAGAATATTTCCGTTTTATTTAGACATTTATAGCATTTATATCTAAGGTCTGACAAAAATTCATTTATATCTAAGTTCTGTCATTAAACAGTTAATCATTAGATCAGAAAAGATTAGGCAATAAAATCCTATTCGCAGAACAGAAAAAATAGATCAGAAGTAGAAAAGTTATAAATTATATTTGAAAAGCAGTTCTCAGTTTTTTTACTCTCATTTTATTATTGAACCATTCATTGCATTAATTTATATAAACGCTATTCCTCTCTATTTTCTGTATACAATCATTAAAAAACAGGAAATATCTATTGGATAAGGAATTTCTTGACTAAAATTATTTATAAAATATTGTCAATCTTTGAATGGGCTTTGAATTTATAAATAAAAATATATCTGAAATACGGTTGAAATGAACAGCAATTAATAAAATGTTTTAATAATCTCTTATCTAATAAATTGTTTAACAGAATTGAGTGGCTTTTCATATAATCAAAACAATATGAATAAAGTGTGTATGGAATCAATTTTGTGAGAATATAATAAATTTTCAGATGTTTTATAACCAAAAACCGATAATAAATTTAATGTAGAGTAGAGTATAGTATCAATCGCTAACGTTTGATGACTTACACTAAAATAATCATTGGCTAAGTATAAGTACATATTGAAAGTTACTATTGTGTCAATAAATATCATCGCAAAAGATAAACATTATAAGAGTGAGAGATAACAGTAAAAATTGTCTTCAGTTCACTTTTGTTGGCAGACAAACAAACACTAGGTTTGGCCTCAAATTCTATTGTCTTTTGTGTTCAATATCTTATGTGAAATACTTAAACCCAAACCAATACAACCAAATTGTGTGCTATGTGTGAGTCAACTCTTAAAGGCGTTTTGGCAGCAAAAACATTACAGAAAGCAATTGTGAGCCGATCTCCTGAGGATTTAGTCCAGTATTAAAGGGATCGCGACATGAAATTTATTTAACAATATTAATGGTCAACAAAATTATTTGTGAAAATAAGAACCAATAAAACTAATGATTTTATTCAATTTAACACAATCTGTGAAATAATACAATAATCTAATGCTTACCTCAGTATTAGTTTAGAATATTATCAACTATTGTCCAAAAGAGCACAAATTCAATCATTTAAAGAGTTGCCAAAATAGCACAAAAACTTATATTTGTATTACTTTTCAAAAACACACAAAAACTTTACGCAAATTTAGAAACAATTTTAAGCCTATTATGAAAAGAGAGAGAACTGTCAGAGAAGGCACTCATTTGAATACGAATTTCAGAATAAAATCGCCGAAAAATAACATAAAAACAATATATTTTGTGCCAAAAACAGAGTTTTAAGGATCCGAACAAAAAAAAAATATTTGGTTTACAAAGAGAGCGCCCAAACGAATGACACAATGTTTGGTCACTCAGAGCTGTACCGCACGAGAAAAGTTGTAAAACACGAATATTCGTATATAAGTCTTGAACACAAGTATAGCGAACACTGTTTTGCACAGTCAGGCAAAGGCAGACTCGGAGTAGTTATTCGTTTGAACGTCACCTCCACTCTGTTCACTGGTCTCTCCACTTCATGAAATTCGTATCTCAAAACTCCTGTATAACAAACTAACACATCAGTGTGCAGACCCCCACCCAGTGTCGTACAAATACAGGCATCTATTACTTGAATGCCTCTCCCCTGCAGTGCATAAAACTAGACGACATGCGCTCTCTTTCCTTAACATTGAATTTTTCACTCAAAGATCAACGACTGACTACTCACTGAATTTATATTTATTTTGTAGAAAAAAATATATAATTCCTCTTATATTCATGTTTTCAATACTATGAGTGCATTAAATATTTGTTTAATATTATTATTATTTATGATTATCTTTCGCCTTATTTACGGCATTCGATTACACAATTACTACAACTCCACTACTACTCCACTACTCTCCCGACTCCCGACAAACTTATTAAATATTAACACTTTTATCTCTATGGGCTCTCATTCTGTTTTATCTAATGGATGACGAGTTCATGCAAATCATGCCATACCTCCAGAAAACTCATCCCAAATGAATGCTATTTTTTAGACTCAAAAATTCAATACTATTTCAATAAATTATCATTTTTGAGCTTAAATTTGAATAGGAATACATAAAGAGCTGAATGAATGTATATATAAATAACTTGAAGCCTATGACAAAGTGATAATTATTGAGAATTATAGCAAACAATTGTAGAAAATATTTTGAAAAACTGCAAAAATCTGTAAAGAATTTCGACAATAAATTTTAGTGAGTTTTCATAATTTGTGGACTATTTTTCAAGTGTGTAGAGCCGTGTCATTGAGAGCCAGACTGGAGAGGAAAGCAATGGGAACTACAATATGTTCAATATATTTATTTATGGAGAGTACCGGTGAGTTGGGTCTAAATGGCTATAGTGTCGAAATTAGTTCACCCAAAAGCTCAGACTCTCCAAGGGGTGGCAATATATGTAATATATTTTTTCTGTTCCAATGTTGAGGGAAATGATGTTTTGGGGCCTTAGAGTGAGAGCGAGAGTGCGAACTGTCTCAACAGTAACATAAAGTCTGAATTTATGTAATGAATATTTAGAAGCTATGGCTAAACACGAGTTTTTGGAGAATTTTGATGTCAGGGATAAACTAAATTAAAACAGATAGTTGTGCTCAGTATTGCTCACTATTGCACAGCTGTGGCAAACATACAATCCATACTAAATATATACTAATTCTTTGCATTTGTTTCCAAATACTTCAGTCGTTTTAGAAAATATATGAAAATTTTATTCAAATATTCGTTTCAAATCAAATCAAATCTCAATTTCCTCTGATTTGACTTCGGGTCAAAATATATTTCAAGAGTTGAGTGAAATGTTTAAAATAAGTTAAAGATATAATTGGAAACCAAATACTTAAATATTTTATAAACCGTTTAAAATATTTGAGAATATTTTTCTTAAAAATATTGATAACTTATTTGAAGGCAACTTAACATAAATGACATTTTTCTCTTCAAATTTCTGACACTTTGTGATGAAGTTATTCATCGAGACTAAGAAGCAAAAGGGGGTCGGCGTTCATATTTTGCAACCATTTGCTTAACATTGCTTACGATTATATAAGAAAAACGTTGTTTTTTGGCTTTGGGCACAAATTTATTACTCAATTTTTTCTCTGCACTACTGTTTGGCGAAAATCTTTTCCTTCACTCTTATAGTTCATCTCAGCGTTAAAGAACGCAATTATGTATAGCCTTATAAGTGCATCCATGGATGCAAAGCCTGCAAAAAAGTAAGCAATTCTGTGATGGGTTTCCTTCACTGCTGACGATAAGGTTATGTCACGAATAGTTAATACTTAAATATTAAAAACTGAGTTATTACTGACACACTTTAATATATTAGGCCTTTTATTAAATAAACTCTCAGAAAACAGTAGAGCACTGTATGCCTGTGCAGAATCTCCAAAAAAAACTTATTCGTAGCAAAATAGCCACCGATTTGTTTGTCTCAATTGACTTAATATGAGTTGAGTTTTATTTATACTTATATTCCTATGAATTGATTAATTTTTTGATAAAGAAGAGCATTGAATGACATATTAGAAAATATCCAGACTTTAAAGTATAGTATAATGAGATGGAGCTTATACTAGAGATACAGTAATAATAAGTGGGGGTTGAATACCGGGGTTCTCACCAGAGATATAGAGAGAGTCATGTAGTATAGCATCACAGATGTATTTGATCCACTCTTCAATGCATTAACATTGCATTTCTGGTGGCATTGCATGAGATAAAGTTGATGTACACAGTTATATACGTATTTTGTGTGCCATCACTGGAGTACATACAGTATAACATAAACTACTGGTGCGAATACTACGTAACCTTTTATAGTGGAGTTTTACTATACGTTCAATCAATACATTAGAGAAATACGAAACGAGATTAAAATGCATTGAGTGCTTGTTTGTGTATCCCGTCTACTGTTTGTGATAGACTGGCACAGGGTTGAGTTGTGACCATTTTTCATTCACCACTACTCCACACTCTCTTCATATACCATACCATACCATACCATACCATACCATACCATATAATGATTTTTGCCAAAGCGAGCAATTATTCTAAATCACAATACATATCAACCGAAACCCCTATTTTCGGTCTTTAATACTATGTCTAATAAACAGTTTTCATTTCAAATACTCTATTACTTCGATATCATATTAAAAGCAATGTTTGTATTTAAGAGTATATAAGGAAAAGTAATATTTTTATACTTTGTCTAAACATTTGGAGAGAGAAAAAAATTATTTGCATTTTGTGGCAAAAAATACACGAATGCGCCGACAGTTAGGCTATAATTTGGTCTCTATTTTG
>JAQIXY010000085.1:0-12555 GCA_034699165.1 Adoristes ovatus | reverse complement strand
TTGTATTTATGCCCTAACACAGGAACATGTGATTTGAATGTGAAAGGTCCTGCTTTCCGGAGTTTTGTAGACGTCATTTGTCACGACTAAGGATATTGTATTTACAATACTAAATAACAATAGAGTTTCTTATGAATGGTGTGGATCACCATTTTTCCCATACAAGATTGATCGACCAAAGAGGACCCAGAACTCAATGCCCGATCATTGTCCGTATACAATAACTTGGCACACAATGCCTGTGCTCTGCCAAATAGGGATGCTATTAGCCTAAAAGAGCCTTTGGTTTCAACCTTCTTATGATTCTTATGTCTGAACAGCTATTGTTTGGACTCTAAAATCGCAATACATCTGTTTGACAAGTACTCAATGCGGGAGTGACGGGACTGACCTCTGCGTCCATACTTTACGCAAACGGATCACAATTGGTATTCATTGATATAAAGGCGAAGTGAAACTAAACAGACCGAACAAAATGCATTGATTGCATACAAAAGAGGTAAATCCAAACTGACATCTTAGGCCTCTCACTCACCAACACATATACTGAAACTGTTTTCTACCTCAACATCACCGAACATCACACCGTACTCTCCCTACACTCTGTTCACTCTGAAATCCAAAAATATGTGATGTTGGCGTTGGAACAGCCAATCGACAAATGTGTTGCAAATCAAAAGCCAATAGCTGTACGACAGGCGGTGTTCACCACTGGAACTGCCTTTTCATGAGTTACAACATTATGACTGTGTGTCTGAGTTTTGGAAACAGTTGTGATGTTAGCTCTCAGTTGTTAACTGACATAACAAGTGAAGTTTGAATACTCTGTGCTCTAAAAGACTCATATATTTGATTATTATAATTGTGTTTTCGGTGTCTCAAACATCTCAAACTTATTATCGCTATTATTGTTGACAATATATATGTTTTGAATAATTATTTCATTGAATTGTTGTGTTTGAATCAGTGGACACTAAACCTAACCGAAGATGACTATGACTGCGATTATGTCCAAAAACAATGATCACGTGAAGCGACCAATGAATGCATTTATGGTCAGTATCTGTGAATTTACAGTAGTTTTCTCTCTCAAGTGATTCATTTGTTTGAGTTATCCTTATTTGTCATTCAAAAGCATTTGTTTTCTTAATTATTAGCTTTTATTTGACTAACGTTTGAGTGTTTGATATTTTGAACCCAACGTTGATATAAACATCTCGTAATAAGTTATTAAACGCTAAGTTTAGTCTTGTCTATGGGTTTACTGTTCAGTATATCTAATGATTAATTAAATGTTTATTAGATATGAGAATATCTTTAGGAATAAGTGCTTCGATTAATAATTATTAGATATTGTGTTTTGTGTTAATGTCATTAAACACATTGAATATAATAGAAAAATAATGTTTATCTTTATATTTATTAACCAAAAACAAGAGATAATATATATTTGAAACGATTTAAAACAATTTGATGCTTAAAATTGAAGGTATGGTCTCGAGGACAGAGACGTAAGATGGCTCAGGAGAACCCGAAGATGCATAACTCGGAAATCAGTAAACGACTCGGAGCTGATTGGAAACAACTGTCTGAAACAGATAAGAGACCATTCATTGACGAAGCAAAGAGATTACGAGCGCTACACATGAAAGGTATGCAAAGGGATGAAAGACTGCAATTATTGTGTCTGCGATCGCACACACACTCTAACGCATTATTATAGACCTTATTGTCAGCGATAGCTTCACTAGTTTTAGACAATAATTTTGGGGAAATAAGCACTACTTTGAGAACATTTTTGAATAAGTTTTTTGAATCAGAAGTCAAATAGAACTCAAAATAACTGTATTTAAACTCATCTGGGTTTCCTTTCCTATGGTTCAGAACATCCCGATTATAAGTATCGGCCGCGACGTAAACCAAAGCCAATGGTCAAAAAAGATAATGGCTATTTGGGGGGAGCACAGGCATACATGAGTCCGCAAATGGGCTCCCCATTCGATCCCGCTTACCAGCGCTACACAGCTTTCGCGTCGCCAAGTGATGTACCGATAAGTGTTACCGGAATGTCACTCGAGAGCGAAAAGGCTGCCACTGCTCGATCGTTCCCATTGACTGTGCCACCCCTTTACGCACCTGGTGGTCACCTGAACGCAATGGCCAACGCAGCCAAGTTGAGAGGCGATCCGTTAACACCTGCGGCACTCAAAGCAAATTCGGACGCTTTTGGAAACTTTTTTTCGCCATCCTTTAACTCGTCGGCCGCCAGTTATCTGTTGTCGTCTCTGTCAGCACATTCTCATTTGAGTCACCCACAGCCAACACATCAGTACATGCATCCCAGTGCTTGTGGAACGTATTTGCCGACACCCGGCTATCATTTACCACCCGTTACATCACACTCGACCTCAAATATGTCATTTAGTGGTGATTTAAGGAACAATCCTTTCGCGGCGTATCTAATGATGAAACCGGAGGACCGAATGTCAAGTTTGGCCAAACTATCTCCGCCTCCTATTGTTTAACTTTCGAATATTCTTTTTATCCTAAAAGCAAATTAAGTTTAACTCATTTATTATACACTTTAACACTTGTATGCCATCAGTAGCTCTGCTTTAGATCTTAAGCCCTAAGCCCTCAAACCGTTATATCATATGTAATATATTATACATATTTGTTTAGTTCACTACATATAGAATAGGGCTTACAATACATGAGACATAATATGATTCTGTTATCTGAAGGGAATCTATTAAAACTCCATTTCATCAGACAATATATGCTCTCATTTGTCATTTAATTGCATTTAATTCATAATTAAATAATAATTGATTAATAAAACACAAATTTAGTGCCAAATCAGATATACATTTGCATAAAGATTATAACTGAAATTTAAACTTCACTTAATTGTCATTATTTTAGTGAACATTTCTATAAGTAATGATCAAATCTAAGAAAATCAAATTCTAAACACATCTATCAAAACAATTTCTAATGAATTTATTTTATAAGATTGTAATGACCGGTGAGGCAGAAGTATTTCTCCAATTCTTTTGATTAAATATTCAATTTTTCAATTCCTTAAATTCAAAAGAATTCATCCATTTTTCTAGTGATAGTACATAACAATAAAGAGATAAATAACTAAATTAAAAAAAGATGTAATTTATTGTATCCGTTTGTAAAGTTTAACAATTATTACTTCATTAAACAAATAGTGCAGAGGAGGAGGTCTTTGGAAGAAAATATATTTCATTCCATACCATTGTATCGACAATTTAAAGCGATTTACTCTGCGTTTAATTTTTTTGTGCCATTACTGCTGAAAATACATGTCATTGAAATGAAAATTGTAATGTAAAGAATGAAAAATCAACATTTGCTGTAAAGTTCCTCTTATTATATATTATAATATATATAATAGAAAAAAAGAAATATTATAAAAAAGAAATAAAAATTAGATCGCTTTCATTAAAAAAAAAATATTTCAATGAGTTTATTATATCATTTCCACAGAGCATACAATGAAAATATAAGAGTTTTATCGTTTGTATTCATATTAACTGCGATATACAGTAAAGTAAATATATTGTCAATTGTATGAAATTATGCAATATTTATATATAGAAAGAAATTAAATTAAAAAAATCTCCGAATAATAGCATATATTTTTGGGATAGAATTTATTGTTAAAAAAAATTATAAAGAATTTATATTAATATTATTAGTGAATTGAAAAGCTTTGGAATACAAACAGAATGTATGCCAATAATAGCTGACAATAGAGAGAAGCGATTGTGAGTATTGTGAGTGTCTTTGTTGTGTTGATAACTTCGCTTCTTATTTCTTATTATTATCACTAAGTTTTGTCGCAAAAGTAAACACGAAATGACGGCAATTGTAAAACATCGACATAATAACAGAATAACATGTATTAGAATCGATGTTTAATATAATACAAAAGCCGTTATCAGTATAG
Organism: Adoristes ovatus; assembly: GCA_034699165.1. Classification (NCBI taxonomy): domain Eukaryota; kingdom Metazoa; phylum Arthropoda; class Arachnida; order Sarcoptiformes; family Liacaridae; genus Adoristes; species Adoristes ovatus. Next base: position 8,573 of record JAQIXY010000085.1, on the reverse strand, counting down.
CTCTTACAGTGCATACCATTTGTTCTCTTTTTATTTAGTTTGTGAGAACATAAATGAAAACTTCTTTTCCACTGTTTCTCTTTCACCAGAAATGTCGGCAAATGAATGGGGGGTTCAAAAGGGAAATTTTATACTAAATTAAGGGGAAATTATTTGATATTATATATTAAAACCAAAAAGCAAGCAATCACTACATAAAGCCATCAAAAGAGAAGAGTTAGCATAGAATTGGAGTTAAACGACAAGACAATTGTCTGCTTAATGAGGCTTTAATTCAATGGTAATTCCATGCTTTCATAGCAATGGTGACAAAGCTTTCACAAGTGATGACTGAGAATGACGGCCTACCATCCCTACCACTGCTCTCTGTGACTGGATGACTGACATCACTAACCAAACTATTATGTTTACTATAAGACCTTAATTTTATACAACTTTTTTCGCATTGAGTTTTTCATTCATTCAGATTCAGAACTTTTTTTTGTGTAACTCTTGTTTTTGTTATTGGATTTGTTATTCGGTTTAGTTGTTGTTTAGTATAGTTTTGTTTTCTGTGTTAGAGATGTGGTAATAGAAAGAAGAAAAAAGTAAAATAAAATTAACGTCTATTGTGTTGATATTGAATGCGTTGAAGCAATGTATTTGTGCTGTGATTAGTGATCTATTGTAAGGCATAGACATTGCAGGTGCACAACAGCACAACAGAACAACAACTTTGCCAACAGTCACGACACTGTTATATTCACTCCAGTGTATTGTCAATCTTGTTAGCCATACAATGCCTAATGGGCCACAATATGTGCATACAATATAACAACCAATTCTATGCTATTGTGCGACAAATTGCGCTTAAAATCAAATCTAAACCTTATGAATAAAGAGCGACTCTTCCTCTTTAGAACATATATAACAAAACAAAATTATTAGACAAGAGTAGAGGAAAAAAGATTTCTTTTTTTTAATAATAAATAAATATTTTTGAAATAATTTAATCTGAAAAACAGTTATAAAGAGAATTAGACAAGAATTCAATAACTGATTAAAAGGAAAATTACTCAACAATTCTGAGCACCGATTAGTTTGAATGCTAAGTAGCGATTGAATGGATTCTATTGTGTTATTTTTGTTGTTCAACTAATTTATCTAAAGAACTGATTGCGGCTACTGTTAGGACACAAAGAATATACTTGCGATTCAGTCTTTAGTTCGATTGTGTCACTTGAGCTGACCGTTAATATCAATTGGAAAGTCATCGCCGGCTCTCCATTAATAGCTTATCATTTAATTCTTATCTGTAAACCACTTGAATAACAATAAAATATGTTTTGTTCGGCATTTCTTTCATTATTTACCGAATAAATAAGACAAAGGCTAAAAAGTGCCGACACTTAAACCTAGATTTAGATTATATTTAGCATTTAATACAATAATAGCTCAATGATTGCAATTTATTGTTCCGATAAGTTTCAATAACTTGCAAAAGCCCTGCACTCTATTGTGTGTTCGCTTTTTATTATCAAATTAAGTGTTTTTAATAAAAGTCTGAATAGAATTGAATGTTGGCTTCCAATGGAAGCAATTCTAAGCAATTCAAAGCCATTCTCTGTTCATCCAATGTGTTCATCAACTTTTCGCACAAATATTTATATAAACATTATATTTATAATACTTTTTTCTCTTTTATAAAGTGCATGACTTAAGGGAGGCATAAAAGCCAAAAATGACTGGTATTGCAAAAAAACTAGATTAATGGTTGTGTGCTATGACTGCTCTGTGGATGTTCTTTGGCTGTTGTGTGACAAACGCCATCAACGAATAATACGAATAATACTTGCATTTAAAATCTTTATACTAGACGTAAATTTCCAAACGCTCAGACACTTCATGCATGGAAAGGATGGAAAGGGCATAAATTCAATTGAAAATTGCAAACAACAAAGAATAAAATAAGTCATACAAGCAATTGCTTGGCTTTGCAAACAAAAAAATAAATAAAATACTAAAATACATACATTATATTCAACACAACAATAATAAAGTATATATAAAATAACTCCAAACACACAATAGTTGAGTCCAAACATATTATATGTTATAGAAATCAAAAGATAAGCTTAAAATAGTTAATTCAAAAGTTTATTTTGAAAATTATTATTTAGACTATTATACAATCAAATGTATGCTCTTTTACACAATAGACTATTTATTATTCATCCCTTTATTTCAATATTAAGCACTCAATACATGAATTGTGATTGTTATCTAACCGGTAATTATGTGCAAAATATTGTGATAAACAGTCGGCAATTTCCAACTCAATCCTAAATCTCTTCAAAAATAGTGAATATCAGTCAATATAATAATAAAAAACTCGATTCCCATATAATGCGCTAATTCTAACGTTAGATTCAATGGCATTGAAAGTTGTGCCACAATAGCGTATTGTAGAGAACTGGCACTTCTCTATTGAAAACAGTAATATTTTGGCCATTGAGTACTTTTCGGGGAAGTGAACACATACTTGTGTGCCAGTGTATGGGGTGTTTTTAGTGGTGCTAAACGCAACTATATGGATGCTTATATAGATGGGGGGCCCTTCAAATAAAAAAGTATAATGGGCACTGGTATAATAGCTCGCTATGGAACAACTTTAGAGGCTGACAGCCTTCTATTGTAATGCATTTGTTATTATAATAACTCCAATGCGGATGTGAACCAATAGAACCAATAAAGAGAATAAATGAAATAAAGTGAAAATAAGCGAAATCTATTCACGCGTTAATATTACAATACATACACTATTATAACTTATATCGCATCAAATATGTTACTATGCTTGCCATCCCTGTGCCTTATGATCCAAACTTTGCTTTTATTCTTATATTCTTTCTTTTGTGTTAGTATTTGTATTTTCTATTTGCAAATCTCTCTATTCTACTGATATTTTATTTTTGGTCATATTTTATATGCGGTCTCTCCACTAATCTTTAGTTAGCCATCAATTCTATGATGTGATGTGATGTGGGCTGAGTTAAGCCAACATTTCATCAAACTTTTATATATTGGTCGCCAAACATCAAACGTTCAATTTAGGCAACGGTTATCACTCGAATTAAAGGATAACACAAACGCATTGCAATCAACACTCAAACACATCAATTGCATAGAATGGCATAGAATTGCATAAAATAAGTATATAATTGTATCGCAAATATTGAACACAATATTCATGTAAATAATTGGAGAACGGGTCAGAGTATAAGCTAATGCAATCACTGGTCAACCACTGGGTGCCCAAAATCATTATAACTTCAGTGAAGCACAACCAGTGACTAATTCTAGCAATTTCTGCCTTTTCTCTGAGTCTATACATTGGCCGCAATCACTCGTTTCGTCGAATTTTATTTTATGATCAAAAGAAGTGATCATTACTAACATTTGTGATGCATTCACATAGAAATAAAAAAAGATTGGAATAAAGTATTAAATTTTGTGCGAAAAGAAAAATTTGGTACAAAAAGATTGACAAAATTGTTGTCATATTTTCCACAGAATATAAGATTTCTTTATAGATATAATCAAAGAATAAAAAAAAGTGTTTTATTCGAATCGCAAATCTATCGATCAATTTATAAGTATTGGATAAGAGAAGAATCCTTTCTGACACTCAATAGTCGAGTTGTCTAATAGTGATATGTTTCAGGTCTGACAATACGCGTGCAGAACCGCTATTTATTCTCCATTCACTCGACTCAATGGCTTCTTCTGCTACTCCTTTTCATCGACAAAGACCCTCTGAATGGGTTTTCAATTTTGCCCAAACAATACGAGCCGAGGAGTGGGACAATACGCAAATCACGAACAATGAGACACCGCGTGATCGCTTACAATCAGCCATAATAAGCAGCATTTGTGTGAAAGAAGCATTTGGCCCACTGTTGTCGTCGTCTCATTATAACACAACAATCGCTTCAAATACGCTTCTCTATCCCTAAGCTCTCTTTTTTTGCTTTCTTTGCACTCAATACTCAATACTTTGCTCTCTCTCTCTCTCTCTCTCTCTCTCTCTCTCTCTCTCTCTCTCTCTCTCTCTCTCCCATCTTTAGTCCGTCTATTCCTCTCTTACTCTCTGTTGGATTCTAAGACTCTCACAATCACATTACAGTACAGTATAACTAACTAACACAAGACTAATGCTATTCAGTTATAACTTATATTATAGCACCTATTCGTCTATGGCTTCGATTCTATTCCCGTTTCATCTCAAGCGTGTTCTCTACTGTTGTGTTGGGTTCTGTTCGCTTCTATTCTGTTGTATTCATCTTTGGGTTCACTTTATCCGTGAGTTTCCAACAGTTCAACATCGCATTACTGTACGCCTGACCGAAAACTTTCAATGCTTTTGCCTCTTCTATTCAAAACATTTAAAAAGGTTCTTCACATACATCAGTGTTGGTATGGATTTATATAAAAATGGCAATACATGTGAATATACCCGCCCTCTTATAAAAACGTCTGACTTTTCCGAAAAGTACAGCTAAAATATTCTTATACAACAAAATTTTCAGTTTTGAAAAATCTATTCAAACATTATTCTCTTTTTCTATTTGGAAAAAATTTATTTAAATTTCTATTCGAATATTTGTTGAATTGTGACAATCCTTTCATTAAATTCTATATTTATATTTAGATATTCGATAATATTCTCAGTTTTTTATCATTTTTCAGTTACCGCTCTTTGAATTAATAAAAAGAAAAAATTCTGTTTGTCATACATTTGATTGAACCAAAGTTTTTTTTACTTATATTTATATCTATCCATAACTTGTAATTTTAAGCCATAGCTATAAATACTTTAAGAACTGATATAATATCAGAGCTTTCCTATTGGAAAATAATAAATTCCTTATCACCTCTTGATATCTGTAATTTCTCAAATTCCTCAGTTTTTCAAATGAACTGAATATAAATATTTTTATTGCGGAATTATTATTTCAGCAATTATTTCAAATCATTTGAAATGATTTCAATAGTTTTATGAAATTAATTGTGATTTAATATGAATCAAAATTAATATAACCTGAAAACAAAATAAATTTTGAAAATTATATTTCGATAAAATTATTAATAAAATAATTTATTTTAAGACATCAGACTATGATTTTATTTCTTTTTTTCAAATTTTCAGACATAAGATTTTAAATGAATGGATATGTTATACGAAATAGAAAAGTAAAATCAATTCAGCCTTCAAAATGTCAGTGGAGTATAAAAAAAAGTTATTTTCCTATCGCCACTCGTTTTGCCAGAATCTTCAATTAGTCTTTTTATACTTCAATAACCTATTATTTGTTTGAAAAATGAAAGTTATTTGCAGTGATGTGTAGTTCAGATCTTTTTATCATAAATTCTGTCACTGAAAATAAAATTGTCTGATATGTCATAATTAAGATAATTGAATGGAAACATATAATTTGATTGTTAACATCAAATCAAACATTGAAATTAATGACATTATATTTACCAATTTTTCTAATTCCTCTCTCAATAGAATTGCAATTATTTTATTGAACTTTATTTATATAAACTTTTAATTTCCATAAATTTTTATTATAGTTTTTGATTGAAACTAATCTTTTTTAATGGCAAATATTTAAATGCATAGATTTGAAAACCAAATATAATTTGAATTATTCATGAATTATTGAAAATTGATGTCTGGATACAGTGTTTGGTCGGTTGGTATAGAATTCTAACGACATTCACATAGAATAATATTTTTATCCATTTGTTCAGCTAAACAAATAAAAATGCATTGAATTGAATTTGAAGTCCGAAAAACAGTGACATTTTCACCGTTATTGACAAATACAATGCTTCCGTAGAGTAGAGATATAGTCAATTGTGTTTTGTTGGCTTTGAAACGCATCCCATTCCAGGCCATTGTTCAACAGTAGAAAAGCTAGTCTTTGAGTCTTTTGATTTGCAAAAATGTTAAATAGAGAAATAGAGGAATAGAGGAACCAAAGCACAGATTCCAAGTCAGTTCTCTTTTTTCCGGAGGAATTGGGGAGAAAAGAGCTTCTTTAGGAGAGCATTAGAGCGTGCATTCAAATTGTATTAGCACTACATTCTATTGTCAGCACAATAACCAACGACTCCAACACTGAAGCACAGAATACATATTGAAAAAGACACTCAATGTTAGACTGAGTACAGGCACTAAATGCTCAAAATTTACAAACCATAAGAAGATAAATGAAAACAATGAGCCGAACCACAAAACAAACAATAGGACTAAATCATTATTATATGTTTTATAATGTTTAGGCCGTAATCGCTGTAATGACGACTCCTATTATTATTATTTCAAACACTTTTGTTCTATTATTTCTTTCACGGCTTTAAACTCAAAAAGTAGACAAAAGTGCTAAACGACAGCACATAATGACAACACATTTTACATAATTCTGACTTCAATTCTAAAAAATAATTTTTTAATTGAAATAAATTGTTGTTTAGGTTTTATATACTGTATTGTAATTAAATCGCAAACTATGTTCGCAAACGACTCTAATTATAAACAATTAATACAAAGAATTTTAATTCTGAATAAATCAATTCCAATATTGCTTTGAAATTAAAGTCCAGAAAAATTGAATTTCTTTGTCGAACAACAATATTATTTAATGATCTTTTATTAATTCTATTTCTTGGAATCATTAAAATTTTACTTTTGAAAGAATTAATAATCAATATTAGATTCTAACCATAACTTACATAATTATCAGTGATTGAGATGGTCATTACAGGGGTCATTTTATCGTCGAGAGCCTAGGTTTAGGGGTGTATTGATACTGCAGTGAGTATTGCCTCTTAATTTTGCCGTCTTTTTGTTAGAGTGAAGGGTATTTTCAATTTGCTCAAATTTAGCGAATTTCTTGAAATATTTCACAGATTTCTGGTTTTTCCAGTGTGTATTCCAGACTGTCCCCCACCTTTCACCTACCAGGTACTATCCACCCCAAGGCGATATAAAAAACCATTTTTGAAAAAATTCGGGCAATTTTGTCAAATTATTGCAGAATTCGTCGACATTTTGTGAAATTTCGTCATTTTTCTGCAAATTCTTTGAAAAAATGTCGATTTCGTAATCATCCTGTCTGAATCCCACTAGCAAAATTTTTGACACATTAACAATTTTACCCTTCCGATACCCTCCACTAGCCTCTCGGAAAAAATCTATGCCCCTGAGGTTTGTGACCTTGCGCATCCCTGATTAAAATGGGCTTCAGTGGGAATGTTGCCAATAATAACAATTTTAAACATACATTTTCTCCCAGCTATCCCTTTATTTTGACCAAACAATAATGTTGGCTTTCCTGAGATTACTCAAGTTAACCAAGCTTGATTTCGTCTGATTATATCAATGAAAAATTTCAATACAAAGAGAGTTCAAACAAAAATCCAAATTCAAAATTTCTCCTTTGATTCTTTCAATTTCTTCCCCTAACTTCAGACCTATTGCTCGACTAAATCTCTCCCATTCTATGGCACATCTGTTGCTTTCGCAATAAATTATTTCACATAAGGAATAAAAACATTGACAGTATTTACAAACTCTAAACAAGATTTGTTCGATAGGTTTAATGCAATAAATTGCCAAACATTTAACTTAAATGGCATTTAATTAATTATTCTGTTCATTAATAAGATCTAGATGAGAAAGGTAAACTTTTCATACACTAAACCCGGGGTAACTTTACATATTGTAATATTTTGATTACCGATAAGAATTCAATTTGTTTAAGATTCTCGAGATTTAAATATATATTTAATGACAATTTTGATTTGCTTTTATATAAAAAGCGCACGAATTCTAATCTTATGAATAGATTTAATTTAATTTACAATTATTTTGATACAAATAAAAGATATGAAAATGTTTTTTGAGACAAAGTGTGAAATTTTTTGATTTGCTAACAAAGTTTTTTAACGTTTCAATTAATAGCCGGTGTTGAGAGCACTTTGATATGCAATGCAAACCATAACAGAAGGTTGGTTTGGGTCAAAGATTATCACAAAAATAGTTTGAACTCAAACTTCTCTATTATTATGTTTAGAATAAAACTTTTGTATAGTATTAGACGATATTTGAGAATTCATCACGAATTTGAAAATCACAAGGTCATGGTGACCGAGACCAGACCGAAAAAGCGGTACAACAAGGTCAGTACCGCCGGCTACACGACATCCGATTCAGATCCCGCGGAGAAGGTTGAGCCTGTCTCGTCTGTCAGTGAAGAACCCGAGGATGAGGTGCAAAAGAAGAGCGATCCTCCGAATGATGCTCCAAAAATCCCGCGACGACTGAAACCAGATCCGAATGATGCGAAGGCTTTGGCGATGGAGCCCGATGACGCATTTAACCCCGAAGAATTTAATCGACGATTTCGCCGAAAATAGGCGGTTCAAGGCAAAGGATTGAACATGAACCCCAAGCAATCGATGCGTTGTTCGCAAAGGAATGACTGGCAAGTGTGGGCCACATTGGGCTTGGCGTTGATTTCACT
>JAQIXY010000084.1:0-12641 GCA_034699165.1 Adoristes ovatus | reverse complement strand
GATCTCTACTATAAAGCCTATAATCCCTGACTTCGATGATGTCAGCGCTCAAGAGAACCCTCACATCAATCAATGTCTTCAATGCTATACTTCTAATTGGATTGTTGTCAACAAAAAGTTTGTAAACATTTTTAAGATACAACTTTTGATTATTTATTTAATCACAGATACGAACAGTGCGTTCAACTGAATGACAGAATTAACGAAAGAGTGTCTCAAACGAAGACAATTCCGCGACACGAATATGAAGTGGATATCGAAGTCGATAATAGCGATGAAAACGAGTTTTGCGAATCATCTCAAGACAGGACTCCAACTCTATGTTCTCAATCGACGTCATGTAAGACATCGCGTCCACAATCAAAGATTAATGATTTACCGCATTATTTACGGCCACCGCTCGCCTCAGACGAAGACACGTCTGAAGGCTCAGCGACTCCGCCCTCAAACCGACAATCAGTGTTCAGTGAATGCACTCCAACTTCCAGTACATTAACTTCTAATGACACGACTCCACGCGGAAGTGTTTATGACTGTGCGAACTCCCGTTCCTCCCGTGCGTCGTGGCATTACATCGATTCACCGCGTAATTCGAAAAATCTGGAGCGAACTAACAGTATGCAATCGAACAGATCCCGTACCTCCTCTTCCATATTTCATCTCAGGAATAGTCAATCCGACCCTTTAATACCGGGACTTTTGGACGATATCTCATGTGACCAATTGGACCGAATTAATGAACTGCGACGACAAGAGGCAAGACATGGCTCACTCTTTGCATTATATCCACTTCAAGAAGAGGACGAATTAATCGAATTACGTCCACCCGTTCCGCCCCCGTCTGAACCTAATAGACACCGAATTTTAGTGAAGTGTCTCTCTTTGAAACTGGAACTTGAAATTGAGCCCATTTTTGCATCGATTGCTTTATACGACGCGAAGGAAAGGAAAAAACTTTCCGAAAATTTTTATTTTGATATGAATTCTGAGTCACTTAAAAGACTGCTTACGAGTCATATTCAATATCAAGACGTGTCAACTCTGAGTCGTTCCTGTCTTTTCAATATAACTCATCCTTCGAGTGATATGTTTTTAGTGATAAAATTGGAAAAAGTACTTCAGGGGGACGTCAATGAATGCGCCGAACCCTATATGAAGGACGAGAAGAATAGGGAAAAGTTGAAGACAAACGCAGCCCTTTATTGCGAACGTTTGGGCAAATATCGTATGCCTTTTGGTTGGTCTGCCATTTACTTATTAGACGTATTCAGCGGTATCGGCACTAATGGCACAAACGGACAAAATGGAAGTAATGGGGATTCGAGTGACTCGAGTGAAAACAAAGGCAGTTGTAATAGTCTGGACAGCATTAAGAAGCGATGCAATGATTCCGGTTCTCTCAATCGAAAGGGTTCTCTCGAACGACAAAAACTTGACAAAAGAAGAAGTTTTACAAATGAAGAGTTGGCCGAAGCTATTGATAACTTCCATGCGGTGACGCTTACGATCAACAGTTTCTTCAAACAAGTGAGTCATTGAGTGATTGCTCTTTTCATTTGATTGAGTTTTTATAATAATTCCAATTATTTACCGACGATTAGGATAACGACAGACTCACTGACGAAGACTTATTTAAATATTTGTTAGATCTGAAGCGCCCGACGTCTACACTGAAAAGACTAAAATGTATTCCGGGTTTACTTAAAATAGATATCTCTCCCCTTCCCGAACAATACCCTAAATATTGTTTGACTCCAGAATTAGTTCGAATACATCCCTATCCCGATGATAAGGGAAGGCCTATCAAAGAAGTACTAGAATTTCCGTCACAAGAAGTTTATTCTCCGCATTATGTCTACAGAAACCTTCTCTACATTTACCCTAAAAACTTAAACTTTACTAACAGACAGGGGTCGGCGCGGAATATAGCCATAAAAATACAAATTATGAACAATGAGGACGAGTACAGCGCTCTTCCAGTGATTTTCGGAAAGTCGAGTTGTCCTGAGTTTGTGTCTGAAGTCTATACTTGTGTTAATTATCACAACAAAAATCCGAATTTTAACGATGAAATTAAAGTGAAGTTACCCTCAAAACTGTCAGAACAGACACACATTCTCTTCACGTTCTCTCACATTCACGCAAAACCAAAACAGTCGGAACAGACAACTAATGAAATATTGGGCTACACTTGGATTCCATTGCTAAGAGACGGCAGACTTCAAACGGGCCCTTTCTGTCTGCCTGTAATGCTGGACAAACCTCCGGCCAGTTATTCGTTTCTCACGCCTTCGATTCAAATACCGAACACCAAATGGGTGGACAACCATAAGGGGCTGTTCAGTGTTGTGGTCGAAGCCATCTCCAGTCTATACTCTCAGGACATGAATTTAGACCATTTCCTCCATTTGTCGACAGCAATAGACGAACAGAATATTCCGCAAAGAGTTTTACCAAACATTGAGAACGAATTCAAAACGAGTATACTTTCGATATCGAACGCTCAAATCGAACCTCTCGTAAAATTCGTGCCAATAGTGTTGAACCGATTGATACGTCTTTTAGTTCGAGCGCCGGTTATTAACGGCAATCAAATACTCAATATTAGTCAATCGGTGTTCGAAGCAATCGCTTCAATAGTCGGCAAAATTAATAATACTTTATATAAGGAATACAATGACATCAGAACCGGTATACTTTCGACTTTTATTCAATATCAGGTGATATTCCCGTCCCCTCAGGCCATACCTCAATGTTTTCTCAACCCATCAAACAATTCAAATGAAAGCAACACTTTTAGCACCGGTTATGAACCGAATGGATGTAATTCCAGCCCTTCCTATCACATCAGAAGTAATAGCAATCCTGACGTTCCTGTCATCACATCAACTGACCCGCAATTTCAGATGAATAGAGGACTGGACAGAGCCAGTAGTGTCCGCTCTCCCCAACCAAATGTTCAATATTTGTCCGAAAACGCCATATATTCGGGCAAAAAAGGAATTATAGCCAATATTCAGAAATTATTTCACGAAGAATTAGTTCTGCAGTGGTTGGTGTCGAGCGGCACGTGTCGTGATATCGCGCTATCAAACGCTGGCTTTTTCTTTGATATAATTGTGAAGAGTGTTTGCGAACATTTGGCCGTTTGTGGGGCTCTTCATAGCCCTCGAAGAGAAAGATTTCACAAACAGTTCACCGATGATGTCATATCATTAGTAAATTTGATTACTTCTGATATAATTAATCGTTTAAATCGAGAACTAAAAGACATAAAACTGATTCACTCATTGAATAATTCGATCGCATTTTTTATACGAGACTTAATGTCCCTTTTGGACAGATATTATGTCTTTAATTTGATTCGAATGTATTTCAAACAAATGTCAAATAATATTCAGTTCACAACAGAGACGAGTGCCAACTATGCCTTTCTATTGCGCTTAGACTTTATGCGTATAGTGAGCGGACACGAGCACTTTATCTCACTGAACCTACCCTTCGGAACGCCAACATTTCCCACAGCGCCTACCCCTACATCACTACCACATTCATGGAATCAAAACTCACTTTTCTCTCCATTGGACAGAACTCTCACTACTCTTTTGGATAGAATTAGTAGTTATAGTGAACTATCAGATGACTACCGGCGCCAACACTTTTTGACTGGAATTATATTTTGTTCGCTTTCATTAGCCCTTGAGATGAATAGCGCTTCCGTTCATTCAAAAGCCGTTAATCTTATTCGAGGTTTAATGACGTCTCACGACTGGGACTGTCGTTACAGCGAACCGGAAGTCAAGTCTAGAATAGCATCACTTTATCTGCCATTAATTGCAATAGTTTTGGACGCTTTGCCCCAATTGTATGACTGGAAATCTGATGACGTATTCAAAAGCAGTGAATCGAGAAGTGGTTCGGTTTGTAATACACTTAAAAGAAATTGTGAAGAAAAAAGACGTCCAATAGTTCTCAACAGTAATAGTGATATTGAAGATCTGAACGCTAGTCCAATGAACACTCCATTGAATCAATCGGTGGCGATGGCTATCGCAGGTTCGGGTGTTTTTGCTCGCAATGAAGAAGAGAGTTATGAACCCCGACGATGGCCTCTAAGGGAAGACACGACAAAACACTTATTGATTTGTTTCCTTTGGGTCATAAAGAATGCCAACCAAACAGTTCTTTACCGGTATTTAAGTGAAATGCCTTTCCATCGAATCTATGCCACACTTGAAGTCCTAAAAATATGTGTTTCGTGTTTTGAATATAAGGGTCAAAAGTCTATAAAAAAGGCGAGTCTTATAACTTTCAAAAAGCCATTCGATATAAAATCCAAATTAGAGGACGCAATACTCGGGTTGGGAAGTGCTCGACGGGAACTGATTCTACGAAGACGTGACAGAAATCCTCCGCAATCTTCGCAAAGCTTTTCTCAATCAGACTCTTTGCGATGGCGTAAAGACAATACTCTCACTCGATATAACAGTACCGCCAATCAAATGGAGAGAACAAAATTCGATTACGAAAGTGAAGCCATTTTAGAGGGCATTCTCTGCACTGAACTTAATTTGGTTGTATTGGACGCCATTGAAAAAGTGACCACAATTTTGATTCAGCACTTGGAATGCGATACCGACCAGAATATGCTTCAAAGCAAAGAACTTTTGGGAAATATATTGCAAATACTTTTACATTCATTATCTCTAAATCAAAGCACTTTTGTTTTGCAAAACCTTTTTGCGACTCAACGCTCACTAAATCTGAAGTTTCCTCAAATCATATTTGAAGACGGATTTGACATAGAATTTTGTGCTGAGCTTTGTTTACAACTATTGAGACACTGCGGCTCATCTATTGGTTTGGTTAGAGCTCAGGCCTCGGCCTCATTATATACCCTAATGCGTCAGAACTATACGGTCGCACAAAACTTTGCTAAAATCAAAATGCAGGTCACTATGTCTTTAAGTCATTTGGTCGGAACGAGTAAATCATTTAATGAACTTCGGGTATGTTTTCATTAATTTAGATTTTTTCGGCAATAATTTAATTGAATTTTTTTAACTCAAGCCATCATTAATAAACTCAAACTATTTGTTATTTAAATATGAATTGATTAGTATTAAAATGCTATAAGACTAAGACGTCATTAATAATCTATCATTTGTTTGTCTAACCATAGCTGAGACGTTCTCTTAAGACTATTCTGGTTTACGCTGTAATCGATGCGGATATGCAAGAATCTAATTTCCCGGAACAGGTCCAGGAACTGGTCTTCAATTTGCATATGATTTTGTCGGACACAATCAAAATGAAGGAATACAAAGAAGATCCGGAAATGCTTCTCGACTTAATGTATAGAATAGCAAAAGGGTATCAAAATTCTCCAGATTTAAGGCTTACTTGGCTTCAGAACATGTCTCAGAAGCACACGGATAGGGCTAATCACGCAGAAGCGGCCCATTGTCTGATTCATTCCTGTGCTCTGGTCTGTGAATATTTGCATTTATTTGAAAACAAGTCATACCTTCCCGTCAGTTGTATTGCTTTCCAAAAGATTTCTTCGAATATATTAGAAGAGAGTTTGGTTTCGAATGAAGTGCCCGTCGATAATAAAGATGGTCTTTGCACAGGCAAGTCGTTTAGTGAGACGGGTCTGATTGCACTCTTAGAACAGGCGGCCCTTTGTTTCAATGCCAGTGGAATGTATGAAGCAGTGAATGAAGTTTACAAACTATTGATTCCCATCGCCGAAGCACATCATGACTACAAGAAGTTGGCCTCAATTCACGGAAAACTTCAGGACGCGTTCATTAAAATAGAACAGCAAACCGGCAAAAGAGTGTTCGGCACTTACTTTAGAGTCGGCTTCTATGGCTCCAAATTTGGCGATTTGGACAGAGAAGAGTTCGTATATAAAGAACCGTTTTTGACAAAACTGCCCGAAATATCTCATAGACTCGAGAACTTCTATTCCGAACAATTTGGGGCCGATTTTGTTGAAGTTATCAAAGATTCAAATCTCGTCGACGTAAACAAATTGAATCCCCAAAAGGGTATTGAATTTCAAATAACTCTTTTAATCAATTAATTAATTATTAAAATTTCTAAATCAAAGCATACATTCAAATAACATATGTCGAGCCGTACTTCGATTCGTGGGAATTGGACTCAAGACAAACATATTTTGACAAACATTATAATATAAGTGAGAATTACATTCAATAATAATTGAATTGTTTTTAAAATAAATGCATAAATTATAGAGAGATTTATTTACTCGACTCCGTTCACAATGGATGGCAGAGCACACGGAGAACTTGCAGAACAGTACAAACGAAAAACTGTTGTAACGACAGTCAATTCATTTCCATATGTGAAGACTCGTATTTTGGTTCAGGACAGACAACAGGTCTTATAGTCATAACTAAATAGAAATATTAGAATAGTTTTTAGATTTAAGATATATTTTGAGAACTAATACTTAAATAACAACTTTAGGTCGTTTTGACCCCAATTGAAGTCGCAATCGAAGACATTCAGAAAAAAACAATAGAGTTGGCGACCGCCACATATCAGGAACCGATTGACTCGAAAATTCTGCAAATGGTTCTTCAGGGATGTGTTGGTACGACTGTAAATCAGGGCCCCTTCGAAGTCGCCTCTGTTTTTCTCTCGGAATCGAGTACTCGTACTCCTCAACAACGGCCTCCCTCTCCACTACAGAACAAACTCAAGTCTTGTTTTAAAGATTTCTGTCGAAAGTGAGTCTTATTTTGTTAATATATGTAATGTTCGATCCATTCATTTAAACTGTACTACAGGTGCGGCGATGCTCTTCGCAAAAATAGATCTTTGATTGGAACCGATCAGAAGGAATACCAAAAAGAATTGGAACGAAATTATTATAAATTTACAGAAAAATTAGCTCCACTTATAAGCACTAACGGACAACAGGCACTCAGGGCTTTGCGAGAAAGTTATTGGAATAGCTCTGCAAACTTGAGAACTAAACCGAATACTCTTTTGTGATTATTTCATTCAAACAATGCCTTTAAGTAGTAATTAAATTGAGTTTAATTCAATCAAATTATGTTTCGTAAGAATGCCTTAAATATGTTTACATTTTTCAAAGTATTAGAAAATTAGAACAAATTATTTTTTTTAGTTAATGAATGTTTTAATTAATGACAAATAATAAGAATTTTAACAAAAAGTATTAATACAAATGAATTTGTTTTTTATACATAATTCAAAACTTAATTTATTTGTTATTCTTTTAATATTTTTTACAAATCTATCAAAACTTTTCCTCAAATTCTAGTCGTTTTTTATATACCTTTTATATTAAAATATATAATCATTTTCTAAGAATTTTCATCAAAAAATATGTTAAAAAGGATTTAATTTGTTTTCTCTTAATTTCAGTTCAATTTTCACATTTTTACTAATTACAGTCAAACCTCAGGTCCTATCGACAAATTGAGTCACAAAACCAGAGTGTTTTTTATACTGTTTTGTATTATAACAATTTGTATTGTAGTTTGATATGAGGGATAAAAATCAGGGGTCCATAAACCAGGTTTGACTGTATATTGTTTTTAAATATTTATATTTAAATTGTTTTGATTTTTAACTCACTTACTATTAAAACGAAATGATTAAATCACGAATTCATTTAATATAGAATTCAAATATTAATTATAATCAATGTTCCGCACAATTAAAGCTAAATATAAAGTTTTGTTTAAGTGTTTGAATAATTCATTTATTGCTTATTTGTTAAGTTAATTACAAATTCCTTACAGTTATCTCATTAGTAATGAGATTACTGTAAAAAAAAGTTCTTTTCGTTATATTTACATATCTTTTGATTTTATATTAATTCATTAATTTTTCTTAAATATTACAAAAATTGTGTAAAACTAAATCAAATATTGAAATAAAATAAAATAAAGTCAATTAAAACTATAATAGAATTGCGATTTAAGAGAATATAAAAGCAAAACAACTAAAAAAAATTGAATAAATAATGAAAAATAGTGTAAAAAATGATTAAACGATATCTAATATCACAGGAATGTTAGGGAAAGCTTCGATTGTGTTAACCTTTGTTTTATATTATTGTGGAAGTAGTTTAGCGCCATTTATACCCCGAACCGATACCTTTTTGGGTCGAACGAGTAGTCCGTGATTGGGCTTACATTGGAAATAACGAACTCCATTGATAGAGCCGTCGTTTTTACCCGCGGCTGTTCTCAACTCAACCCCTAATAAAGTCAATATTAATTATTAAAATACTGTAGTTTGTGAAACAATTTGATAGACAGTCATACCCAACCAAACTCCAGGTCCGGCAAAATCTACGGGTCCTATATATCGAACGACACCAATACTGTTGTTTATGAAGACATTTACGCCCACTGTTAGCCACGTATTGCTATTTGTTTGTAAAAAATTGGAATTATTTTGATTTGAATTTTGATTTTTTGTGATAACACTTTTGAGACGCGATTTTCTGGAATTATTAGGACTTTTGAACACATCGTTATCATTAGAACTCTGGCTTATGGTTAGACTTATTTCCGATGAATTGTCGTCTGAATCGTCTGTTTGTTTCCTTTCAGACAATACTCTTTTGATTCGCGCAGAAGTGGTAAAAATGCCATAATTTGGTCGACAATCAAAATATCGAATTCCAGCCACTGATCCGTCATTTTTGCCAATATTTTTTTCGAGTTCTACGCCTATGAAAGTGCCTGAATTTGGGACAAACAGTTGATTAAAACCAAAACTTATACCCAAAACGATGAGTAATACCTGAAGAGAACTGAGTTTCGCCGACAAACCTAACGGTTCCAATCCTTTTGTCATTTAGTAAAACCCGTTTTCCGATAGATATGTCAATAGAGTTAATACTTTTAGTTTTGAGAGTCGAGAGTCCAGTTTCAACCTTAGGCGTGACGTTTCGTAGATTAACCCCGGGATGGTTTACATTTCGGTATATCAGAGAACCCATTCCTTTGCAATATTTGACGTAATTGTCATCAAATTTTGTTATTTTGTTTATCGGCGCAAATATTCCATGTTTTGGAGCACAGCTTAACAAAAATCAAATAATATTGAAAGCAATGGTCAATAAATTAATCTCAGAAACTAATACCGAAAGTAAGTGACGCCACCGACTGTTCCGTCATTTTTCCCTTCGGGTTCGAAGAGTTCAACTCCGGCCCAAATACCTAATAATTATGTTAATGAATGTAATTAATACTCATTTAGTAAAACATATCAATGACTGCAGACCTGATGCGAACTGAGCGGCGCCGCAATACCGAAGATTTCCGACCTTTTGATTACTTATAATCACGCGATCGCCTAAACTTAGGCCCAGAGCCAAAAGAACAACTTTTCCCGTTTGGTTTCCATTAGCTTCGATCCCTTCACCCGGAATGCAGGCCAGAGTCGCCTCTTCTAAAAGTTTTTTCAGTTGAGAACAGACTTCAAATGTGGTTTCGTTGGGCATTAGGTCTGAAGGAATAGTTGGTTCGGGAACGCAGAACAATGGCGTTCGATTCAAATCATCTTTAAGTAAAATGTTTGCGCCGTTATTCAGAAGAATTCGAGCCGAGTCTAAGCACATATTAGAAGCTGCGATATGTAGTGGTGTTCCGCCGTCAAAGTCGCGGCACTGGTCGTCGATATATAAATTTTGTGTGCTTTCAAGCAAATACTGAAGTACAGGCGCGACATCGAAGTAGACCGCGTAGTGAATGGCAGACATGTCAGTCCAACGACATCTCAGCGATATATCTGCATCGAACGACTCAACCAAATACTCAATTGTTCTCAACGCTGTGTCCACATCACCGACTCCTTTGGCACCAGATTTGCAGACGTAGTGCAATAGAGTCATGTCTGTCAACTCGTCCCTGTCGTCAATGTGTGCTCCCCTTCGAAGTACTTCACGAACTAATAACTCAATCGATTGTTGTGTTTGTGGAAACCATTGACGCATAATTGCAAATAACTGTCCAATAGATGTCTTCTCCATATCTGACACTAATTCACGACAACCCGAGCAGTGAGTGTTAAAGAACGGAGAGTCCAGTTCTTGACAAGTCGTACAAAGGGGTGCATCACTTGCAGAATGAATGACCGGACCATTTGGTACTCTCTTATCTCCATTGGTTTCACATGTGTTACCATTCAGACCATTCAGACTTATGTCTCCAATGGATATATCGGACAACTCATGACTCAAATGATCGATTCCGTTGCCATTTGACTGTTTCTTATCATCAGATGTTTGGCCACAAGACATATGAGTGGCCATATATGTGACCTCATCTGAAGATCCATTAGTATCTTCATTATTCATATTTTGTTTTTATTGAAACTATTGATAAGAGATATTAAATGAATTGATTGAATCATAATTACTATCTATTTATATAAAGCCATAAAGTGTTCAAAACTATTAAATCAATAAATTTTAAGCAAAACTTACGCATCAATTGATTGAAACAAACAATTGAATTCAAATATTTATATTTTAAGTGTAATTAACATTGAATTGGAATCAAACCATAAATTCGTGATCTTCTCAATGGTTTGATTTCGTGACAACCGATTCATTAATTCGCATACAATTCGTGACAATTTATCAATTCTTTTGAATTACTTTTAATTAATTCATAAAATGTTTTTAAAAAATAATTGAAAACAAAGTTCTTGTCATTAAAAGCCTTTAATTATCTAAATGTTTGTCATTAAATATATACAAAATTAAAATATGTGTTAATAATTAAATGATTTGTTAATTAAATGATATAAAAAAATTATAGTTTTATTGTTTGGAAAACTTATTTTACGACAACTTTTATGAGTTGTTTAATAGACTTAAATCAAAGAACTTTAAACTTTTGGGTAAATTTTTTATCTCTCTTTCAATGCAATGAAAAGCTACAAAAATATTAATGAATTACTTATTTTCTAATACTTTCATTGAATAAATTTCTTTTTTTGTTGAATTAATTAAATAATTAATGAATTGATTATAAATAAGTTTAATTGTATGTGAAGTGAATGTGTGGACGCAGTCGTCGACTCAACCAATTGAAGGACTTGTTTGCAAGACTTTCTCATTCAATGATATTTCGGGGGAATTCATAACATTTGAAGCTTTGGATTGTATGAGAGGTAAAGGGCATCGACTCTCGACTCATGTTTTGTTCGCATAGTTTGTCTGTCTATCCATTGCCTGTGCGTTGGCTTTGACTGCAAACTCTCATTCAAACACTCATTCATTCATTTTCATCATTGGATGCATTAATAGATTGTATTCCAAACCCTAAACACTATTGCAGTGATAGAGCTCTTGAAGATGTGGTCAATGAATATAATAATTGATATAATATTTGAATCAATAAATGATTTGAAGTGACTGTCAATTAGTTAATTGATTTAAATGACATAACAATTGTATAGAATGTGTGTTAGACTTGATTGCAGTCATTGACTCATTCAGTCATTCATTGATTTACAGTTATATTGTGTTTAAGTCCAACAGAAATACACAAAATATAACAATAACTCAATTATTGTTATGTTATTTCAGTCAAAAGCTGCAAAAAATCAAATGTTCGCCAAATTATGAGTTTATAAACAGTTGTTTTGAGTGTAGAGTCGACTGAAAACTGTGTTCACAATTGAATCTAAGGATTGAATCGCATCTCACGTCTGACTATAGACTAGAGTATAGCGAAAGTGGTGTTTGTGTTGAGTCACACATCTGGCACTCAATCCATTGGACCAAAAGTGAAGACCATTGGAGGCCTTGGCTCTAAACTCCACACCCATTCGAAGATCAAGACTAGAGTTCCGATGGAATTCAAACTTAATTCCACTTTTAATAAACTTTTGGCTCAAATTTCAATTATTCTAATACTTATCACCAGTTCTTCCAATCGATTTGTGTCCGCCTTTAAAGGTATAGACAAAACACATGTTCACTACTTTTGTATGTTTTGTTTGCTTTAAATCAATTTCTCTTGTATTCAATGTTTGCACCAATTCTATAGTCATTAGTAATGTCTGACAATTCCAACCGAATCTAAATTAAATTCATTTTTATTATCAAATATTTAATAAATTATAATATATTTTATGTATGCATTCAATGCATTCAATGTTTTAACTATAATGTGTTAAAGTGTTTAATTATTTTTCACAATTCTATAATCAATTGATTTCTTACACAAAACCTCAAACTTTTAATCGAAACACTGTTTTTGTCAATTTTGATAAAAGTGCTTAATTTGGCTAAAGTTATGAAAACTAAGCACATTTGGCCCAATCCATGCTCTCTAAAACTGAATGCCTTTTAGCCATAATGTGATCCAATCATTAGTGTTGAGAAAGCTTTTGATAGCATTGTTCTAAATCATTGTTGTATTTAATCACAATTTTCAAATTGAAATATCTAAATGTCACAAAATTTGTTTAATTATTAAAACATTTTATAATTTTATATTCTTTGCATAACTTTATTCAAAATTCTTCAAAAATAATCTCAAATATTATCGATTTATTATTGTCTATAAATTTCGAATCAAAAATACTTTTGGCTTAAATAAAAGTAC
>JAQIXY010000083.1:0-12647 GCA_034699165.1 Adoristes ovatus | reverse complement strand
AGTCTTGTAAAGAATATCACCTGAACAACATTGTTCGTATAGGTGACTACTTGGCTCTTTAAATAAATTGAATTGAATTGAATTGAATTGAATTGAATTGAATTGAATATACCCAGTATAACTTTGTATTCAGAATGTGTCGGTTTAATTGAGTCACATTTTGAAAAACTTGGTTTTTGCTATACTATTATACAGTAGTACTACTAATATATAATATGTTTGGTTTGGTCTCTATATTTCCATTTTTATTGAACAACATTTTTCATTAATTTATTTATTGAATTCCAGATAAGTCTATAAAAATTTAGTAACGAATGAGAATCTAAATTGAGTTGAATTCCCAATAGTCCTGACCTAACTCGCAAACTCTAATCAATTATTACCCACTCCTCTGGATTCAGCAATATTAGAATCGACAGAAATAAATTATCCAGGCTTATCATTGATTTATAGCTAACATATATTTAGATTAAAACAAATTATTCGACAGAAAAATATGTTTTTCAAAATTTTATTTTCAATTAATTAATATTTTGAATAATGAATTTGTTAAATGAGTTAATTTAATAGTCTTTTAATTACAATACAATAAAAATATAAAAATCTAATGAAAAATTATATAATTATTCTTCTATTCTCAACCGGCGATCATTTGATTTCCTATTCTTATCACTTCGTCTGATTGGAAGGCACAGGAAGGAAAGAATTGTTGACAGTGTTGTTCGCTTTGCACTTGAGATCCAGTATTGGCCGCTGATCTGTACTGCGAAGCCGATTGTCTATCAGCTTGTGATTCGAGTAAACTGTAAAAAGTGGTAATAATTTAGTTAAACCATAGTTTATAGTATTTGTGACTTAAATAATAGTCAAATCGCTTACATAAGACTTCTGCCGAATCTGAGTCCTTCAGTTCCGTGAGAATTGGGATTTGCACTCAATTCACAAATAACCCTTTGGAGACATTGCTGTGCGTTTTGTGATCGAACCAAAGTTAATAATTGATTGGCGTTTCCTTGTTGGGGTTCAGGGGCTGCATCAGGACTGGCCTCTCTCCTCTTTCTGTTTGATGAGTAAAAGCTGGCCTTTTTGGCTTTGTATCCGGTATGCGGACCGTTGACGCTGTAAAGCAAACAATCATTAGATGAGTTGTCGTAAGTAAATCAACAATTTAAATCCGAGTACTTACACAAACGAGTATTCAATGGAAGTGGGTCCTTTCTTGTCTTTCTTTCCGGAGGCTATCAATGGAAGTGCTGGCAATTGAGGCATTGCTGGAAGTGATATACTTTGTCCGATGTTGCCCAACGAAAATCCACTCAATTTAGTCGATGCGGCCTTAATGGATGCGCCGGCCTTTGTGGCCACAAATCCCACAGCTAAAGCTTTCTTAGCAAGAAGTCCGAGTCCAAGTGCTGTAAGCTTAGCCTTAGCGCCGGCCACCAATATAACAGGTTTAAGTGCCAGTGCTGTTACTTTAACCGCTGCCTTCTTAGCTATAGCCAGTTTAGCCGCAATCAATGCTTTTCCTATAAGAGCGCCCTTAATAGCACCTGCTTTAGCGCCTATCAAAGCACCGACTGGAGCGCCCACTGCAGCACCGATGGTCATTGGAAGAGCCAATTTGGCGGCTAAAATAGCTTTTCCGCCTATAAGTTAATTAAATTTAAAGTTTTAAAAGTTTTTAAAAATAAACGCAAAAATCAAAACTCTATGCGATTTCATACCGATAGCCACGGGTATAGCCAGTGGTGCTAATAGTATAGCCTTTTTAACGCCTAATATTGGAAGAATTGATGCCTTTCCCACAGCAGCCTTAACACCGGCACCAACGCCCTGTGCAATTTTCACTGATTTATGAACGCCGGCCACAACTCCTTTAGTGCCCCAATGGATAATACCAAGTATAGCACCGTTGGTTTCGGGAGGCAATACCACTGCCAAAGCAAACACAATTGAAAAGATTTTCAAAGATTTTTGATTCATATTTAAAATAATCAGAAAATTTCTGTTAAACTTCTAAAACTTTGAATTGTTTTAGTAATGAATGAATGATTGAATGATTAACTGTTCGACAAAATCTCTCATTTTATACGAATGAGAAAGTGATAAGAATTACCAGAAAAAACCCATTAAATGGAAAACAAATTCTTTAGTAAACTATTTGTCTATTAAACAACGGGTCAGTAGGCCTTCAAATGAAATGAAAATAAAATTAGGAATATTTCAATCAACTAAACAGATTATTCTATTTTTTGTGATACTTTGGTTCTATACTGACCTCCAATTAATGGGCACAAACATAAAGTCCAGTTCTACTATGTAGTACTTATTCCATTGATGGAGTGGTCAGTCCTATAATAGATATTGAATGACATTCAAACGATTTGATTAAATATTTGCAAACAGTTATCATAAATAGGAAGTAAATATTGAAAACGAGTCGAGAAAACAATAGAAAAGTTTTTATTGAAAAGCGAAAAGACATGAATTTGTGAACCCATTATTGACTACTAATTCTTTCACAACTGTGTCACAAAAGATTAGCAATAGTTCTAAACAAATATTATTCTTAAAAAGAGTTGTAAAAAAAGATTCACTAAATTTTTTGGGATTAATGTCATTAAAAAAGGAACGATGTATTCATTTTTATGCACGTTTATCAAAGTTGTTAATTTGCAATTAGAAAAGCATTGCATCTATGCTACAATTCATTTGCAGCCCTGAAAACTGTTGAAAAGTCAATTTTAAAATTTTCAACCAAAGTCTAATTCATTATCAATAATATTTACCCCTTTTTATGTGACTTCTAACAGTCCCCCCATTGATAAAACGCTCTCAAATAAGTTTTCTCTATCTATCTATATATAAGTCGATCTGTTTGTAAAATATTTATAAAATTGATAATTATTTCAAATCTTCCACTCAATGACATCTCATCAGTCTTTTCAACAAATCATATAAAAGTTTTTACAATAGATTTGATTTTAGAGAATAACTAAAAGAGTAATTAAAAGCTTCGCCAATAGAACCATAATTTAAAGTTTAAGCACAAGAAAATAAAGGATAGGCATAGTGTCGATACTTTGATACAAATGTATAAATAAGGAGACAATCAATTAAATTCTTATGGATTCACAGCCTTTTATTTTAATAATTAACCAATAAATGAATGTTTTTTCTTAATTATAATCAAAAAAGTGTTTACAAATAATTTTAAACAAAAAACTAAAGCATTTATTGTGTCTCTGAAGGCATGCTTTTAATAATATCCGAATCTCCGGGATCTGTGATCGACAGCGAACAGACTCTAAAGTATTTGCCACAAGCGGTGCCCAACTCTATGTTGTTTCCCGAGTAGTGGTGAACCCCTGTCTTCGCTAACATCGCGTAGTACTCGATCTCAGACTTCCTGAGCGGCGGTGTATTGTTTGCGATAATAACCAGTTTTGCTTTGCCCTACAGTTCACACAATACAATACAAACATTTAATTCAATATTCATATCAATTAAAACACTTTTAAAAAATGATTAAATCCTTTACCAAACGGAGTGTTTTAAGGGTTTGTTTATAACCGAAACTATATTTTCCGGATTTCATAACTAATTGCAAACGAGAGTTAATGCTCTCCAAAGTCTTCTTCGACTTCTTTTCGGCCACCATTTCGATGATAATTATGGTTTTCGATTACAGACCTATTAATTGAAATTTAAAATTAAATACTTTTTGTTTAACATATTTTAATGTTTTATATATTGTATTGAATGCCAACAAAACACGTGTCAATATATTACTACAATTAAACACTCATTTATTCATATTTATTGAATCAAATCTAATTTTTTTATACAATTCACTAAATATGTGTTTATTTTGTTAATTGTGTTTGAGATTTATGTAAAATATGTTTAATTTAATTAATACTTACAATAATTTATAAATTAATACCTAAACTCGTGTTCACACAAATGGCGACAACACTTAGAAAGGCCTGAATATAGGGTTGGATTGCATTACAGAGCCATCTCTTGTGAATCGCATTTTTAAATTTTTCTTTTAAAATTATGAAATACAGCTTTAATTAATAATATTAATTTGATATATCTTAAAGAATTATAATTCTTGTAGATACAAGATTAAAATGTCACTAAATTAATTAATCGGAATTATGTTTAATACTTCACTTGACATTAAAACACATATTCAGTAATTTTTTGGACAAAACCTCTTTTCCAATCAGTTTAAGACTTATTAAAAGATTAATCTATTTTTTCATATCTACTGACAATAATTTGTCTTTAAATGACTTACTTTTTAATTTTGATGTCAAATAGTTACTTTTAGCCAGGGTGGAATCTAGACCGAAATACCCCCTAGAAATTTTAACAATCTCTCATACTAAAGAGTTTACTCCCACTTTCCCACCTTAAATTATTCTCTAATATTATGTCCATGGACAAGCACTAGATACATTGGGCAAAAAAATGGAAAATGCGCTCTCCCTGCTAAACTTTCGTCAAACCCGCCCAGCGCCCTTGGTCATTATTGCTTTTGAGGCCCATGATTATTTTTTTGCATACAATTTATTAAAACCTTTGCAATGGTAAAACGAAATCTAATTTTTATTTTTCTTTGTCAACAAAGTGTAACTTTTTTCACGAAAATAATGTATAATTTAGAGGAATTTATTCAATTTTCGCTAAATTATGACAGAATATTGATCCAGAATAAATTAATGATTCTCTTATTAAGTGTCCCAACAATTATCACAAAAGTTAGTTTAATTTGACTTAAATTTTGTTCAAACAAACAAATATTTGTATTTGTCATTAATGAATATGATCGGGGATTAAATTTCAAAATTATTAATTTTAATTGAACTTTGAATTAGTTATAATTTATTTGTTCAATAAATATATTTTGTAAATATTTAATGAGAAAACTTTAATTCGAAGGTTAAAATAAAAACCTATATTTTCTTTACAATAAAAGTAAACTTGAAATCAAATAAATAAATATTAAATATTTGATTTAAAATTTATGATTAGATCTTAAAATTAATCATGCTTCTTTCTTAAATTAATTATCTACTGTGAAGATTTCTAAAATTAATCATGCTAAAAAAATTAAAATCATTAGAAATGGGGTTCAAATACACAACTAATGCAAAACAGTATTTATTTATGACTTTTTGTATTGAAAACACAAAATATAAACAAAAAAATACCGAAAATATTGATTCAAATAATTACTAAAAATTATGTCTAAATTAAAATCAGGAAAAAAAGTCGCCGAAAAAGTCATTCACTCGACACCACTGGCCCTCTGGATATCTGCCGGTTTGGCACATCCGGGGCCACCACTGGGTCCACAACTGGGACAGGTATTAATAAAGCATTTTTTTTTTGAAAATTTGTTCAAATGTTTCATTGAATTTAAATTGTTTTCCAAAGAGAGGCATAAATATCGCACAGTTTTGCAAAGATTTTAATGAAAGGACTAAAGACGTCAAACCCGGAGTTCCCCTTCCGTGCAATATATCTATTAATGTATAACACATTGTCATATAGTTTATAAATCAAATATTTTAATTAAATTTAACAATTGAATTACAAAAAGGCGGACAGAAGTTATAATTTGGTGATTCGTGTGCCTCCCCTCACATATTTCGTACGCCAGGCATCGGGGGCTGAGAGGGGAGCAATAAATCCACACATCGAAACGGCTGGTTATTTGACTGTAAAACATGTCTATGAGATCGCAAAAGTCAAAAGCGCTGATGAAATGTATGATTGCGTGCCATTGAAGAGGATCTGCGAGGATATCATCCAAGCGGCCAAACAATGCGGCGTTAAAGTGGTTTACAAATTAGACGAAGAGTTCTATAAAAAGTTTTTAGAGGAGAGGAAAGAAATTGTGGCGAAACAGTTGAAAGAACTCGAAGACAAACGACAGGCAAAGATGTTGAGAACCACATAATAGCAACACAATTGACAATTGATTCACAACTTTTAATACATTTATTAGATTTAAGTTAATTTTCCATTTGTTTAGACTTATTATAAAATTAGAGTAAATTTAATTGAATACAAATAAACGATTAATGAATTCAAATAAAAAATCCTTTAATAAATTCACATTTTTTAAGTAAAACAATTGATTTAAAAATTTAATTATCGATTGATTTATTTGTTGGCATTTTCTTCCGTTCACGACTTGCATTCTTTTTCCTCTTCTTTTCCATATATTTACTCAATTTTCCCGATTTTTTCAATTGTTTAAACTTATCGACTAATTCTAATCGTTTAAGAGTTGCTATAAATGGGAGAAAAAGCATTAAAATTATTATTCAAAGAATTATTTTTGAAACTGAATCTCAAAATTGCTTACATTTGTTAACAAAAGTATTTTTAGTTCCGATCTCTTCTTTAACTTTATTCCTAACATTAGTTTCCAATTGTTTTTTGTTTTGTCTCATTTGTTCCGCCATTTTCTGGTTTTTCATTCGTTGCAATAAATAACTTAATTCTTGTCTTTTCTCTTCATTTTTAGTCTTTTTCAACATTTTTGTCAATTCATTAATCTCTTTATCCTTCATATCATTCAAGAAATTATAGGTTTGATTGAAAACAATTGGTGAGTATTGACCGCATTCTTCTTGAAATCGTGGATCTCTTCTCTCACTGTCTATACTCTTCTTCTTAATCGTAAAGACTTCTCGCAATTGTTTGGCAACTCTTTTCGATGATATCTCTTGCGGTCTATTCTTATTAACTCTTTTGAAGTTTTGATTTTTATTATAATTTTTGCTGAAATTCCTATCAATTTTGCTGACAATCGTTTCGTTATATAATTTTGTCCCCAATTTGTCCTTCAATTTCAACAACTCTTCGAATGGCGTTTGAGATAATTCTGGATTTGAATGAAAAAATGAAAATAAAATATTAATTCAAAAGACATGAAAACAAACGAAATTCAAATACATTTACCCAAACGTATTGTCTCGTCTTTGGGATCTTCTGGTGCTTCAGTCGGTTCTTCATATTCTTCTTCGTAATCCTCTTCTGTTTGATTGACTTCAGTATTCATTTCTAAAAATATTTACAAACCATTTAAATCATCAAAACATTGAAAATGTGCTCAAAAATTAAAACACAAAAACACATTCAATGATGACGTTATGTGACGTCTAGTGATCTCACAATTGATAAAACAAATTATACAAACAATTAATTATTATTAAGTTTTAAACTAATTTAAAGTAAACAAAACAACAAATCAAACATATAATTACATTAAATAAATATATATTAATTGAAAACTCAAAGCAATTCTGAAATCAATTGAATATTTTCAGAAATATTTGTTAAAACAAAGTTTAGAAACTGTAATACAAAATTCAATAGTGTTTTGATGTTATATAAAGCGAAGTGAAGTGGAGTACAATTGGAAGTGTGTGTCTGTAGACACGACTGAACATCCGATCGCTAACATTATCGGCAGATCTGCTCAGCATAGTGTCCACTGCTTGCATACAGATGTCTCCCGCTTGCCATTCGACGCACGGTTGAGACAGGGATCAGGAATAACCCCCCCTTATACAGGATATGTGATAGGGGGGATTTAGTGCCTCTCTATACTTCAAGACACTTCCATTTCGGGCACTACTCGTTTGTAGTTTGCCTTCTTTTTGCCCCCAATTCTAAACATATTGTGTAACGCTTTATATGAATTGTGTTGTAATCTATATTAGGGTTGAATTGTTTTGTAGACAAGTTTTTTAATTTAAAACTTTTAAATCAACTTATTTTTGATGTTTAATACGAAAAACGAAAATTATTTTTAGGGATTTATTATTTTTTCACTCTTTAATGAAATATTTAGCCGAAAATCAGTTATTATTAGGTTTTGTTTAGTTTTGTTTTGAAATATGATTAGGAATTCATTGGTTTGTTTGAAATCATTTTCAAATTGTTTTCTTCGAAATAGTTTTGTTTCGACAAACAATTTAATGAAACGATGTTTGAGTTCAGTCACAATCGGCTCAACCGCTCAGTTATGCAAAACATTTAGTGAAGAGGATGTGAAAGCATTTGCAGAACTGACCGGTGATTACAATCCAATACATTTAGACCACAATTATTGCTCTAAAACTAAGTTTTCTAAACCTATAGTTCACGGAATGCTTATAAATGGGTATAAAAGTTGTATTAATTGTTGCATTCATTGACAATAATTTTGAAATAGAAATTAAACAAATAATTCTGTAATTGACTCCTAAATAGTTTGGTTTCAGCAGTGTTTGCAACACTACTTCCCGGTCCGGGGGCTGTCGTTGTCAACCAAACCATTAACTATGAAAATCCCTGTAATTTAACTAACAATCGATTAATAGTTTTTAATTAATATATTATAACAAATAATATATTTTATAGTATATATCGGAGAAGAAGTTTGCGCTCAAATCACTGTAATTAACGTTAGGAAAAGATTCATTGATTGCAAATATATTTGTTGGACACAAAACACTAAAGTATTTAATTTAAGAATCATTTAATTCATTTATATTAAAATAAATAAATTTATTGTCAGAATGTTTTGGACGGAACGGCAAAACTTGTTATGATTTGATAAATGTTTATATAATATTGTTTTTTATATTAAGAAATGTTTTACAAATTATGAAATCAATTAAATTAATTGGAAATGTTGTCAATAAATACTAATTTTGTTGAGTCTTCGACTCTCTTTGTATGCAATTTGTGGATACATTACATCCGCAATACATAATCAAAAGAGTGGGTATTAATGGAATCGGAAATGAGAATAGAATTCTTCGCACAAAACAATAGCCGACTTCCCAATTGGACAGAAAGAATAGGTTTGAGACAAATGCTATGGCGAAGAACGGACTGGCAATCAATGCATTCAATCTTAAGTTACCGTCTTTTGAAAGGTTGTGCTAAAAGACAACACAAGTTATAAATTATTAAACAAAATAAATATTAACTTTAAATCGAATTACTTTTACAAAATTCCAAATATTTGACGAATAGATAGAATTCGCTATTATTTCAGCGGAAACGCCAAAAAAGTTTAGACAACTCCAGACAATAACAGCCGAATCCATTCCATGCCATAAACAAATGCATGAGAAACAGACAAAACCGGCCAAAACTTTTCGAATTGGATTCCATTTCGAACCGATTATAGGTTTATAGAAATAACTGCAAAAACAAATCCTTTTAATTAAAATTGAATTTTAAATTAAAATTTGTACAATACTTAGTGAGCCATAAGTGGAGTCCGCGATCGAAAGTGCGCCACAAATAGACACACGAATGGATACGACTGACACATTTGGGCGGCGGAGGCATTCGGAAGCCGTCAATCATAGCAATAGTGGCCACTGAGCCGTATATTATGAAGTACTTAATAAAGAACATTAACGGCAGTGCAAACCCTAATCCACATAATGACCAAATACTCAATTTATGACTGATTTCAGGATAAAATTGAACGGAAGACGAATACACGATATGTAACATCAGTTCCAATATTAATGTCCAAAATGTGTAACGAAGTAATTGTTTTGAGATTTCAATTATTCGATCGGAATTCCACTTCACCTCAAGTCTATTGAACTAAAAATATTAAATATTAAAAAAGTTTAAAACAAAAGAGAGGTTTTATATCTAACATCACTGATAAAAGTGGAGAATTGATGAATAGGTCCGGTGAAGAACGCCGGCAAATAAAGACAATACGCTATGCATTGGATTAATTGATTTGATTTGTTATGTGTTTGACTACGAATCCGATCGATTGATAGGCTTAAGCACTTGGCGTTAAGCCATGCCATACATACTTCAAACAAAAATAGTTGCCTTTCGTTAAGTTCTAACAATGTTTTGATCGGAAATATAAACGGATTGTGCACTGAATATAAGGTCAACACAAACAACAGATAACACAACAATTGTTTGCCAAATGAATGAATTAAAAGCGCTATTAATATATTGAACCAAATCAGTAGTAATGACTTGAAGTTTAGGACAACTATTATAGCGATTGACGAATAGATTACGAAAAAGTGCGACAAATACTGGAATATAATTAAGACAATTAAAAACAAATTATATTTGATTTATATTTAATTTACTTTATGTTTGTATTTCGCGATTAATTGCGTTAATAATAAATAAATTAAAATATATTTAAAGTTTTTAATGAATGTATGTTTGATTGCATTCCACTCGTAGTCCGAGTCGTCTCTCAATCCATTCAAAAGCCATCCTTTAGTCAAATCTTTTGAATCAATGTTTGCAATAAAATCTTCAAAGAATTAACAAATATTTTAAAATTAATTCAATTCTTTAAAGAATATTCTGTTAATAAAGTCTTACTTTTGGAGTCAATAATAAACGAATAAAAAGCATATAAAACACCAAAACTCCAGACAAACCAATAAAACAATACTTCAATTGAATTCATATTACAATTAATAAACAATTAATTAAAATCAATAGATTTTATTCATAATTAAAGGTTAGTTTAAAAATTCAGTAAAAAAAAGTTCTAAACATTAAATCAAAAAAGTTTTTGAAATAAAAAACAATACAATAGTTATTAAAATTAATTTAAAGTTCAGACAAGAGATGGCATTATATTTAACGCTATTTATAACTTCTTTTTAAGACATGTTTTCATTTTCATTGTAAGACATTTTTGAATACAAGCGAAGAAAATAAAAATAAAATAATTGTTTTTATTGTGAACTATAAAACGGTTTATAAAAACCAAAACCGGATTTAATACAGAGATAACTGTTTTAAAGATAAGACAATGTCTGTGAGCACTAGTAAATGGTTGAAATTCTTCAGCGATGCAGGACTTCCACTAAGTGTTGCCACAAATTATGCCATTATTTTCACTAATCATAGGATACAAAACGATATGTTATGTGATTTGACTAAAGAAATACTCTATGATATGGGCATTAAGACTATGGGCGATGTGATCGCCATTTTAAGACACGCCAAGAGTGTCCATCACGACACCACTCGCGACCAATTGCTCGGAGAAGCAGAACAGGTATCAGACAATAAGAATAGTGGCGTCACTAAAGAGTCGAATAGTAGTTCGCGACCGACTCCGGCCAACAGTCACACCAGTCGTACACTTGCGGCCAGATTTAAGACAAATGCGTCGGCTCTTAGACCAGAGCCGAAGCCACAGAACTCGAGTTCGCAGTCAAATATGATTAGTTTGAAACGTTCGGCGCAGTCGTCGGCAATGATTAAGTCGACTAATCCTAAAATCAGACGAATTGTTATGTCAGAAGACGAGGATCTGAATGAAGATATCAATGATTTAGACAATAATAACGGTTCAACGCTTGGTCTCGAATCAGCTAAGGGTTCGACCAAAACGTCAGTCTTTTCCCGTTTAGGCAATGAAATCAGTACTGACAACAACTCTATTTTCACGCGTTTGGGAAATAATACGGCTTTGGATTCAGTAAATCCAAAACGTCGGGTGACTATGAGTGGGAACAGCATTAGCACAACAACAACACTGAATAACAATTCAGTTATCAGATTAAGTAATAATAGCATAAATAGTAATATGCGTTCAAACAATTTGTTAGTCAGAAAAACTGTTGGCAATCGCTTGCAATTGAAAAAACCTATTTTACCCCCAAATTCTGGAGCCATGAGAAGCACACAATCGGGTATTTATGATATATTATAGCGTTAATTTCAAGATTTAATTGGTTTTTATGTGATATCAGTTGAAATTTGATCTCAGATTAACCGATAGTTTACTAATTAATTGCTTTTTAATTGTATTTCAGAGACCGTAAGCGTAAAGAACAGAATAGGCATTAATAAGATCTCGAATTTAAATCAATTACAAACCACTAATCGATTGATTGTCAATCGATCGCAAACTAATTTGTCATCAAATCGTTTATCGAACTCATCGCAAGCCATAGCACAGACAAAGAGGATCGCAATGAGAAGGGCTGTCGAGGCATCCAATAAAAAGCGGACGATTTCATTGCGCAAAAACATTTTCGACCGTTTGGGTCCCATTTCTCTATAAGACCTCACATTTTAATTATTTTCACAAAACGACTGTCACTTAAATATAACTCTTTCATAGAAGAGGTCATAAAAAATCATTGAATACGAGTTTTGTCTCATATCTCAAAACTATTCAATACTTTTAAATTGATTTGAATTTTATGTTATGTTTTGTTTTCAGTTCTGTCGATCAAAACCATTGATCAGTTATTTTCGATAATAATTTGATTTAAAAATCTTTTTTTAGCTTTTTTTCGCTTTTTTACAATTTGTTTGAATAACGATATCTAAGATTTATAAAGATTTTGTGCTTCACTTCAGTTCTAATCAACTTTTGATTTATGAATATTTAGAGAAAAAATCGATTTAAAAATAAAGTCTTTGTTTTGATATAAAATATTTATTTTCAATATTTTATTTAATTTCCAAATACAATCTTAAAGGCACTCAAATATATTACTGATATTTGTTTTGTTTGTCAACAATGAGATCGAATTTATGAGAAAATGAACTTTTTTAATGACATTTTAAATCTTAATATAAAATTGCATTCAATCGAT
>JAQIXY010000082.1:0-12666 GCA_034699165.1 Adoristes ovatus | reverse complement strand
GAAAAGCGCGAAATCCAAACTCTCGCTCTCCAAAGGCAATGACGTCATACTGGCCTCTGTTATGCGCGCGTCTTCTCCACCAACCAAATCAAACGAATGCACACAACACGTGGGAAAGGCGTCTGCCACGTGCGCCACACTCCCGCACCCGATGTCCGCCAGCACGGACTCGCTCGTTACACGGCCCTAAAAGATAAACAGAGAGTGAGATGGTGGGGGTAGGGTGGGGTGGGGCAGACCTGGAGGGCGTCGATGATGGTCTGAACGGGTCTTTGCGGCCACTTCTGCGCAATGCGTTCGTATGCCATGTGGTAGTGGCGGAAGAGCGGTCTGGTCAGGTATTCTTTGGCCTCGTGACTGCCGTGTGAGTACAAGAACTCGTTGATGGCGCGGAATCGGGCCTCACTCACCCTCCCGACGGCTCTCTCGGCCAAACGAGTACTTCGCGAAACGGCACTCTCACCCACTGGACACGTGCGCACTCTCTTCCTCTGACCATGATTGGTGTTGGTCGGAGTCTTGCGCTTGGGATCAGCTTCGAGAATATCTTTAAGTTGTTGACATTGTTGACGTGAAAAGCTTTTTGAAGACATTTGTGAAAAACGTGACAAAAGATGACAACAATGTGACGTCAGAGTGTGTGAGGGAGTGGTTTGCTTGGAGTAAACAAACGTTACGTCATTGTGCGCGTCTGCGCAGTGGCAATGATCGGGCGAAGAGTGGTGATTTGGGTCAATTTCGTCTTACTCAACAATCCTTGGAAGCGATTGCCATCTGATCTGATGCGATTGCGCACTGTGACTGCTCTGTGGTTAATTGGGATCATTGAGACCTTGACTGTTAATTGAAGCGAACCTTGAAATGAGTGAAAGACTAATAGAAAGAACACACAAATAGCTTACATTAGACTACATTAAGCTTAAACTTACCTCTACTACAACTTTAAGAGTAATTATAAATCTTGGAAATTAGCATTGTTAGCGCGCGTTTCCGCCAGAGCGCCACTCAATTGATCTGCAATGCAGTGAAGGCTGAGTTCAATGAAAACCTGATTTCAATTCATTTGAAAATATGAAGAAATCGCGAGAATTGAACAATTAAAAGCAATATCATTAGCAAAAGGAGAGAAAGTGCGCAACAATGACCGAACCAATGTAAGAGAGAACCTATCTATAGCTCAAATCCTTATCTCTCTCTCCGCAGACCACTCCGGCAAGACAAGAAGCGTCGCGCCCGCTCGCCCCCACCACTCTCCCTCTTCGCCCTGGTAAGTGCTCTGCAATTGTCTAACTGCTCTCACTCTCTCCTCTTCGGCAGTTCCGTTACGCCAACTCTTGTGACCGCGTCTGTCTCGTCTTCGGCGCCATCATCGCAGTGGTCACCGGCTTCTCCTGGAACCTGCTGACCATCGCCTTCGGGGATGTGGTGGATGTGTTCGTGCGCTACGAGAGTGCCGTCCTGTCCAACCAGACTAACGAGCAGACTAGAGCCGACTTCATGGCAGAGGTCTACTTCTTCAGCGGCGGACTGTTCTTGCTGTGGATGGCGAACACGGTGTGCAACTATCTGATAATGGTTTTGTTCCCGTTGGCCGCCGTCAACCAGACCAAGAGCATCAAAGTTCTTTACTTCCAATCTCTTCTCAAACAGGGTAACTTTAATAGTGCTAAATGTATCATGCTTACTATTGCTTCAGCTTTGCCAGTGCTAAATGTATGATGCTCACTTTTGGTCACTTATCATTGCAGACATCGCCTGGTTCGACGCCATGGCCTCTGGAGAGTTCGCCTCTCGAGTCACCGCGTGAGACAATGTCTTGCAATGGCACCAATTGCCAAATGATTAAAAGATTTCTTTTGCAGAGATCTCAAGAAGATAGAAGATGGATTGTCCGAGAAGTTGGGTCTGGCCATCTACCACTCTTCTACGGCTCTGATTGCCATTCTCACGGCCTTTGCCTTCGGATGGAAACTCACTCTAATTATCATCTCTTTGTTACCATTCCTCGCATTCGGAACTTCTGTGATGAACAAAGTACAAGACAACACTTCCAACTGATTCAACCATTCACACTATTGTCTATTGTCTCTTCCATCAGGTCCAGGCCACGTTCGCTCGCAAAGAAGTGGAGGCTTACGCTGCGGCGGGAACTGTTGCCGAAGAAGTGATATCAGCGATTCGGACGGTGTTGGCGTTCGGTGGACAGGAGCGGGAAGTGCTTCGTTATGAGCGCCATCTTTTGCCGGCGATGAGAAGTGGCATTCGGCGCAACTTCATGACAGGTCTTGGAAATGGTCTTATGTTCGCGTGTCTGTACGGCGGACTCGCGCTCGGCATCTGGTTCGGCGTCCAGATGATCCTCGAGTCGCGCGCCAACGGATCCCAAGAGTACACGATCGGCACCATTGTCATCGTCTTCTGGTGCGTTTCGGGCGCCGGATTCAGCATCGGAGGAGCTGCTCCTCACTTCGAGGCCGTTCAGGTGGCGCGGGGAACCGCAGCCAAAGTGTTTGCGGTGATCGAGAGACGGCCAGAGATCGACATCTCGTGCGAATCTGGTCTGAGACCCGAAACAGTAACGGCGGACATCGAGTTGCGAAATGTGGACTTCAGTTATCCAATGAGACCCGAAGTAAAGGTTCTCAACGGATTCACTCTTCATGTGGCTTCGGGCCAGAGTGTGGCTCTGGTCGGACCTTCCGGTTGCGGCAAATCGACAGTCATTCAACTGATCCAACGCTTCTACGACCCGAACTCGGGAGCAGTTCTTGTGGACAATCGAGACGTTCGGGATTGGAATCTCGGCTTCTTAAGACAGCAGATCGGTGTCGTGGGACAGGAACCAGTGCTCTTCGACACGAGCATCTGGGAGAACATCGCTCTTGGAAGTCATCTTAAGCTGGTCCAGCAGCCAGACATCGAGAGTGCGGCGCGTGAGGCGAATGCGCACGAGTTCATCACGCGCCTCCCGCAGCAGTACGACACGTGCGTGGGTGACAGAGGGGCACAACTGAGTGGCGGACAGAAGCAGAGGTGTGATTGGCCTTTAATGCTCTTCTCTCATTGGTCTTCTCTCCACCAATAGGATTGCGATCGCGAGAGCGCTGGTCAACAGTCCCCGCCTTCTTCTACTGGACGAGGCGACGTCAGCGCTGGACCTGCAGTCGGAGGCTGTCGTCCAGTTGGCGTTGGAGCGCGCGTCTAAAGGCAGGACCACCATTGTTGTCGCCCACAGACTGTCCACTATTGTCAACTGTGACCGCATTGTCTTCATCGATGGCGGCCGAGTCCGCGAAATGGGATCTCATTCGGAACTGATGGCCAAAGAAGGCGCTTATTATCAACTGGTCAAAAGACAAGAGATGCGAGGAGAGGAAGAAGAGGAGCGGGATGAGGAGGAGGAGGATGATGGCCACAGATCTCTTCAGCGCAAGAACACTGATCTGGAGGAGGAAGAGGACGAGGAGGACATGGAGGCTGACGAGGAAGTGGTGCTCAAGAAGTTCTCGCAGAAGCGACTGCTGAAGATGTTGGCGGCGGACAAATACTACATCTTGGCTGGTCTGGTCCTGTCACTGCTCTACGGACTGGTGGTTCCCGTGTACGCCTATATTTTCGGCGCATTCGTAGAGGTGTTTGCGCAGACGACCGATTCTGCGCAGATCTGGCAGAAGTCACATGCGTTCACGTATTACTACGTAGCGATCGCTGTGGCCGTCGGTCTCATCTCCGTCACTCAGGTAACCATCACGATAATCACGTGTCATCTAAACCACGCCTCTCTCTCTCCAGATGACAGTTCTGGGCGTCGCCGCTGAGAGACTAACTTTACGACTGCGCAGAATGGCCTTCGAGGCGATCACGCGGCAGGAGGTGGCCTGGTTCGACCGGCCGGACAACAGCACGGGCGCTCTTTGCGCGCGCCTCTCCTCCGACGCGGCCAATGTCCAGGGGGTAAGTATTGCCGAATGACGTCACCGAGTCTGATCCACGTGTCTTGTAGGCCTCAGGTTCGCGTCTGGCCATTATCCTTCAGGCTTTGGCCACTTTCGTCACTTCGGCGGTCTTGGGATTCATTCTGAACTGGCAGTTGAGTGCTTTGGCCACGGCCTTTATTCCTCTGATTCTGGTGGGATCAGCTGTGAGCGCCAGTTTCGACAATTGGGAACTGAAGACTAATCGGCAGTCTTTGGAGAAATCGACTCAAATAGCCATAGAAGCGCTTTCTGGCCAAAGAACGGTCGCTTCTCTACATCGGGAACAACACTTCTGCGACAAGTTCCGACAAATCGTGGAAATGGGCGTAAAGTAAGACAATGACCACAAATTGTCTTCTCTTTGTCTCTTCTTCTTATCACTTATTGTCTTCGCAGGAATTCGCGCCGGAAGTCCATTCTTCGCGCCCTCACGCTCTCCTTCTGTCTGTCCATCGTCTTCTTGTCATACGCTGTCGTCTTCCTGGTCGGCGGACAACTGCTGGCCAGTGGTCTTCTCACTTCGGGCCACTTCTTCATGTCCGTTCTCCTCTGCCGAAGACTTTTAACCACTTTTTAATCTTTTCTTTCTTTCCAAAGAATTATCGAAACTCTGATCTACGGCTCGATGACAGTTGGCCAGAGTTCGGTCTTCACTTCGGACTACCGCAAGGCTAAAGTGGCCGCCGCCAACATCTTCCGACTGATCGACCGTCGGGCGCACGTGACAACTGGTGACCTGAGGCCGGTCTCGTGCAGTGGTCGCATTCAGTTCTCTTCTGTCCACTTCCAGTACCCGAACCGTCCCGAAGCCCGTGTCCTCAATGGACTGTGCTTCGAGGCGCAGAGAGGAGAGACAGTGGCGTTGGTGGGGGCGAGTGGGTGTGGCAAAAGCACTTCCATCCAGTTGCTCGAGAAGTTCTATGATGTCAGCCGAGGACTAATTGTTAGTTTTGACCACAATTACCGAAAGACAACTTAAGACAATTGATCTCTTATAGCTTCTGGATGGCAAGAATGTGGCCGATTTGGACACGGAATGGTTGCGCCAGCAGATGGCACTGGTCTCGCAGGAACCGGTCCTCTTCAGTCTAACCATTGGAGAGAACATCGCGTACGGGAACAACGCGCGAGAAGTGACCATGGAGGAAGTGGTTCGTGCGGCCCAAAGAGCCAACATCCATGACTTCATTCGGGATCTTCCTCTTGGTTACGACACTCACGTGGGAGCGAAGGGCGCGCAGTTGAGTGGCGGTCAGAAGCAGCGGTAAGAAGGACAGGCCAAGAGGCCAGGGATCAGACTAACCATTCTTTGTCGCAGAATCGCCATCGCGAGGGCGCTGATCCGCGACCCGCAAGTCCTACTGCTGGACGAGGCGACATCGGCGCTGGACACGGCCTCCGAGACTGTAAGTGTGTCTTTTGTCCACTTCGGCTCTCACCCATTGCCTTTGCCGTCTTAGGTGGTGCAGGAGGCGTTGGAAGGGGCGGCGAAGGGCAGGACCTGTTTGGTGATCGCCCACCGCTTGACCACTGTGAGGAACGCCCACAAGATAGTCGTCATACAGAAGGGCGTGGCTGTAGAGGAGGGGCGTCACGAGGAGCTGATGCAGAGAAGAGGCGTTTACTATTCTCTGTATAACTTTCAATCGCAATGATCTGATTGGTTGTCATATTTGACGTCATTTTTGATAAAAGTTTTTATTTGTCAACAAATTTAAAATCAAAACAAATATTTATTTTTATATTATTTGCAATAAATTCAAATCGCGAGACAAACAATCGCTTCCCACTCACGTGACCGCGTCTGCGCCCAACACCTGATGTGTCTTCTGGCCGTGCAGTCGTAATGCCTGTCGCGATTGGAAGCGTCGCTCACAGCCGGGCCAATCGCATGAATAGGGCTTTTCTCCCGAATGCTTCAACATATGAGCCTTTAATGAGAAGAAGAATTAGTTTTTATCTCTTTATCTGATCTGAGCTTACCTTCAAATAATGGTTTCTTCGAAAACGACTTTCTTTTGGAGAAAAGAAACAAAAAGTCAAAAGCTTTACCTTTAGGACACTTTTGGAGACACTTCTTACCGCACGATGGCTGCAAAGAGACAAAGAGAGTGAGAGAAGGCACAGGAGAGGACACAACTCACCCAGGAGCACTTGTAGGGCTTCTCTCCCGTGTGTATCATCCTGTGTCTGCGCAGAATCCAGTTGTAAACGGAAGTGAACTCACATCCGGGCCAATCGCACTCGAATTTCGGCGTTTCGTTTGTGTGTCTCTGCAATGGACAAAGAGGTGAAGAAGTGGTCACCAAGGACAGGGACAGTGACTGACCAATCGGTGGATCTTCAGTGTCTTGTATGTTCGGAAAGCGGCCGAACAGTCGGGAAAAGAGCACTTATGAGGCGGATCCACGGAATGAGTTAGAAGATGGTTCTTCAGCTGCTTCTTGTTCTTGAAGACTTTCTCGCACGAAGAGAAGGAACAGACCATTGTTCTGCGCCAAAGAGAGTGAGAGAGGAGTTGTGGGCAGTTGTGGTCACTTACCGTTCCGCGTGTGTCATCTTGTGCTCGCGTAGGGCCTGGCGGGTTCGGGAGCGGTACTCGCAGCCACTCTTGTCGCACTTGTACGGCTTCTCTTCCGAACTCAATGTCTTCTCCGCACTCTTCTTGGCCCGGGATCCGCTTCGGCGAACATACTTGAGAATGGCGCACTTGAGATTAGTGGACTTGTGGACGGACTGCGGGACAGAACGGCGGTTAAAGAGTGTGATTGTGGTCAATACTGACCTTTTGGTGAGTTGTAAGCGCTTCCCGGCCCACGAAGCTCTTGTGACAGCCGAATTGAGAGCACTGGTAAGGACGCACGCCTAAAGCAAAGAGAATGAGAACGCGTGCTGCACGTGTTGCACGTGGCAATCATACCGGTGTGGTAGTTGTTGTGCGCGCGTAGTCTTGAGTTACGATTTGTTTGGAAATGACATCCAATCCAATCACATTCAAATACATAACTCTTTGATCCACAAGAAGAACTCTTTCCCCTCCGAACAGTCCTCCTCTCATCCGTGGAGGCAGGTTGTAAGTGGAGGGCGGGGAGGGGTTGGCTGTGATCAGGTGTCGTCTCTTGTCTACTGTTGATGACGTGTTTGTAGAGCTGATCCAATTTGTTCAACTCTTGAGACAGTTTTGGATCAAAATTGTGTCCAAATTGGGCACAAATGGCGTCAAAGTATTGTTTGAATTTAAAAAGACATTCTATACATTTGTTGGCGAAGAGGAGTTCATCTTTGAGTCTTTGGTTCTCGTGCGACAACTGATCCCAACAGTCGTCAACTCTAAGAAGAGAAACCATTGTTTTGTAAACACAAATGACGTCACTTTACATCTTATATTACGTCATATCTCTCTCTCGTGACGTCATTTCTCTCGCGATTTCACAACAATTGACACAAAATGACGACAACTGACGACAAGCCGTCGTTTGTTTTGACTTCTTCTCAAATTCGGGAATTATTGCGCGTAAAGAGATTCGTATTATTGGCCACAGAATTGAATTTAGTCCAAAATCCCCGAAATTCCAGTTTTAATTCATTTTTTCAAACATTTACCGAAAGAAAGACAAGAATAAAACAAAAGTCTTTAAAAAGTGTTCAAAATCTCTTCAAATCCGTCCAAAACTCTCCCGAAGACCACCAGAAGGCCATTGTCCAACACATCCAACGCATACTTCACGCCCACTACACGCCCGAACAACAACTGGTGGCCGCCCACTCGCCCCTCCCACTCCTTTTGGCCACTCTGCTCACGTGTCAGACGCCCGGACGCCCACAGTCGCCATTCCGCTCTTTGGCCCTCTCGCTTATGGCCACCAGTGCTCTCGTCCGGCCATTGGATGTGCTGTTGTTGGCGCACGTGATCGGGAGGAAGGGGTTGGACGGGAGTCGAGTGGTTCGATCGGCATTTCAGCTCTTCTACGGCCGACTCTTCAGCGAAAAGGAAATCGAAGAAATTATCGTCTTTTCCCGCAAATTCGGTAATTCTGGTCAAATTCGGCTCTTATTTGCAATTTTTGACGTAATTTATACACAGAATGGTCACATAAGGATTTGATAAAGTTGTGTCACGTGAGACCCAATGCCTTGACTGCGCTTCTGCTGCGCAATGACAACAATGACGTCACGGGAGGTGTTTGCGCACGCGTACAATTGTTGCGCTCTTCTTCAGCCAAACCTCACGAACTGGTCAGTGCATTGGATCAGTCGCTCTTGGAACCTGACCACTGGTTCCGGGCGCTCAACACTGTGTGGCGCCGAAACGCCGTTATCTGGCGCAAAGTGGTGGACAGCTGTTCCCTGGACCAACTGTAAGTGGAGGAATGTGATTGTCTTATCTTCTAATGGCTTGTCTTCTGCAGACTGGCTCTTGTGGCGCCCGTTGTCAACAAGTTCCCGAACAACAAGTCACTGTTCGAGGCTATTGTGGTTCGGGTGAGGACTGGTTGTGGCCTTCGGTCAAATTTCTCCCGATTTCTGGTTTTGTTTTATTGCGAAAAGAACTTCCTGAAGATCAATGTCAATCTGATCCAAAGACTGACACAAAGCCTAAGAGAAGTGGTGATAGAGAAGGCGTTCAAAGAGGAGATAACGGTCTGCTTTGACCACAAACTCGATCTTAACCGCAAATATCTTTCGGGTCTTCAGAACAAAAAGAGATTGAAAGAGGATCTGTTGGATGAGATGACAATCCAAGACATTCTCAATATTCTTCTCAAGTCCTTCTCATGTGTGGTCAAATCTTCGGACAACCGTTTC
The DNA here is from genome assembly GCA_034699165.1 of Adoristes ovatus. Lineage (NCBI taxonomy): Eukaryota > Metazoa > Arthropoda > Arachnida > Sarcoptiformes > Liacaridae > Adoristes > Adoristes ovatus. Next base: position 3,883 of record JAQIXY010000082.1, on the reverse strand, counting down.
CTCGAATTCCATTCCTTCGAAGAGAAGATCTCTTTAGCCGAAGAACAAACACAACTGTCCACTCTGACCACTCTATACCCGCAACAATACCGACGAAGAATGATTTTCGTGACAGACGAACCGCAGGACATGAGCCAATGGCCAGACAATGACCACGAAAGACTGATTGTCTTCCACGTGAACAAAAGAGAAGAGAAGAACATCGGCTTCTGGCGTCCAAATGGTCAGAAATGAACGACAATTACCGAAAAAGAGATAATCTTAAGAACTCTTTGTTTTCTTGTCTTTAGTTTTGATTTTCAATGGATTTGACATTCGTTTGGAACCGATTATCGCACAATTCTTCCAAAATGAAGACAATGTCCAGGAAATGGAGACCAACTGATCCAATTGATCCAAAGAGAAGATATTTTTTGTAAAAATATTTATTAAAATAAAAAATAATTTCAAAAATGAAAATCTCTTGAATTGGGCTTTTGGTCAGAAGAGGTTTTGACCGAAATCGCGCGAAAGAGCGCGCAAACACGTCAACCAATTGTCGTCTTCGTCGTCGGCCGTCTGCGGTGTCGTCTCAGGCGTCCATTTGCTCTTTTCTCGGCTTCTGTTGCTGTGGTAACGCCTTTTGTGTAGAGCGAGCGCTTTCACGCGATTCGTCACGAAATGACAGTCTCGCTCATCGCAATAATGGCCAATTGTGGTCATCTCTCGCTCCTCCTCCTCCCTCATCACGTGCACAATGACGTCATCGATGGTCTGGTCGACTCGTTTCAGCGCCGCCTTCCTGTCGTCCGCTGTCGTGCGGGTGTCGTTCGACGCCTTCTCTCTACTCTCGCGCAACTCTTCGGCGATTTCTTTGTGCCACCGATTCACGTGGCGCCTGATGTCGCCGAAGTATGAGGAGGAATAATCGCAATAACGACATCCGTGGCCACGAATACCTCTGTGCGCGTTCTGGTGGTCCAAAATCAGACGTCTGTATCTGGACGCGTACTCACATCCCGGCCAATCGCACGTGTGCTCCACACCTCTTTTGCCACGTGTTGTCCGCGCGAGCGTCTGGTCGTTGTTGAGTCTGTTGACCAGAATATACGGCATTCGCACGCTCTTAATCAGCGCAATGTATTGTTGGTCGGGAAGAGAGCGCGAAGAGATCATAGACTCGCGAATCACTTCCCGTTTGACAGTTCTTCGGCCGCCGATTGATCTCTCCAAATCTTGGCGTTTGTTTTCCCGCAAACTGTCGTCACTTCTGTCGCTGCTGTCGTCCAAACAAATGAAAGCTATTTTTGGACTCATTTTTGCGTTAATTTGTGTCAAAAATAAAAACAAAACAAAAACTCTATTAAAGTGTCGCCATCTATGCGCACATCAAACAAACACTTCATCTTCACACAATAAAGTACGTCTTCTTATGGCCCAAGAAAAACCAATTCAGCAAAAACAAAGTGATGTGCACTACTGGTCAATTGTAGCCACAATCACCTCTCTTGCCATTCATCTCTTCCATAATATCCTCTATTCTTCCAGAACTGTTGAGTCATAATCTTGAGTTCGACGTACTTTATGCGCATCGGTTGTTATGACGACACGATTGTTGTGACGCATGCGCTGAATCGAGAGTTTTTGAGTTTTTATTGATTTTCAGAAAAATGAAAGACTTTTTCATAAGATTTGCCAAAAATTGGTTAAAAATCCAAAAAAGAGACAATTGGATGAGAATGGATGAAAATGAGAGTTCTTAGATGTCAATGATCTTAAGCTGTTGTCCAGAGAAGCGCAAGAAAGACATTTAGCGCATCCGTTGTCCGCAAATGGGGAACAAAATCTCGTAAATTGTTTTTCACTCCTTTTTCGACTTCTTGTGGTACTTATTCCTCCTCTTCTGCTCGCAGGTGCAGCACTTGCAACCCGAAACCGTTGCCGTCGGGTCGGGTGTCTCGCGATGGTCAGCACTCACAGTCGGTTCGCCGCGATGGTCATGTCCTGCGGTTGTGGGCAGAAGTGTTTCACGTGAGCGCTTCTTCGGGCGCCGTTCGCTGGACACAGTTGAGCGATGACCTTGTGCCCGTGACGGTCACTGTTGTCCAGAACCGCTACCACGTGACGGCGTACAATTCGCGCGTGGATAAAGTGTTGGACACGTGGTTATCGGCGACGCGTTTGGGACAGGCGAGCAATTGTTTCGTTTACTGGAAGGACAGTATCACCGGCGACACGTGGGGACTCAACTTCACGTCCGCCGCAGACGCGCGCGCCTTTCGTGAGTGCATATCCGCATCCCGCGACTTCAGACGCGCCGAATCGTCGTATTCGTTACGCGAGGGACACGAGCGGACGGGGCGAGAGGGAAAGGGCGGGACAGAGAGGGGTCGGTCTGGTCACGCGTCTTCTGGTCAGCGTTCTGCGCATTCTCAGCCGAACAGTCCTTCGAAGCAGAAGTATTTGCAACAATTGAGTGCGAGTCAGTGCACGTGCGACTGCATGACGTCGGACGCGCTTCACAAACAGGTGACTTTGACTGACTGTGACGTCACTCTTCTTACTTTTTGTCGTTTTGCAGAGAAACGGAAGAATACGTTACGCGACGTTCACACGACAGGACAGCAGCGGAACGACGCAGTCGTCCAAAAGCGACGGATCGCTAGTCAGACGACAACACGAGCGCCAACAGTACTTCGCCAACAGGTTTCCCAATTCGCCACTTCTCTATCGCTTATTCAATATATTTGACACTTTCAGAGGTCACGTGCGGTCAATGGAGGACCAAATGAGAGCCAAATCTCAAAGAGAAATGCTTTCGAATCGAGGCATACAATCGACGGCATCGCGACGTCCAGAAGACGACAAACGGACGACAGCGGCGTCAGCACAACAACAGTTGAGATCCAAATCGCAAGAAGACGTGCGGAGAGTGGCGACCACTGCCACGACAACCGACGACCTCATGTCTGACCGAATGGCCACAACGACGACAACAACGGCCTCAACTCTTTCTTCAGAAGCATTGAAACGAATGCTAAGAGACGTGACGACAACGACATCGTCGCCAACACAAGACCAAAGACATCACGACAGACCAAAGTCTCTTTCCGAAGTGATGCAGTCCTCCTCTTCGGCGCGAGACTCGATGGACAGATCGCGCTCTCATCGCTCACTCGAAGGCCGAAGACGTTCTCTGGAGAGGACTCAATGCGTCGATTTTACGTAAGACAATTGTCTTTTTGGCTTAAAATAACGCCAATTATTCTTAAGGGATGCATCGCCACCGACGCCACGCCATCGACAACAACTGCAAGACAAGGATCAGTCGACTCTTCTGGACGAATATGAGAGCGAACTGCGACGGCGTTTGGCGATCCAGACGTCGCAACAGTCGTCGGCGACACGAGACGACGCAATGGACGTGTTTGAGACGCTGCTGAAGGAGTCGATGGACGACGTGGCCAGTCTGATGCGGGAAGTGCAGCACGAGCTGACTTTGATCCGCGCCGAAGAGAAGAGATTCAAATCCCTTTCCACTCAGAGTTTGCTTCAATTGAGTCGCAGTTCGGCCCCTATTCTGGACACGCTGTCCATCGACGGTCAGTTGCCGTTCTGTACTCTCACGGGCAGTGGTCATTCTTCGCTGAACGCTTTGCACGCGTCTTCACATTCGGCGCTGTCGTTGCACTTGCCGTTTGAGTCGCTATCGATCGCCTCAATGATGACGTCATCAGAAGTGAGTCAGAGTCCGCTCTTGTCGAATGCCACGCCTGCGCACAAACCATACAAAGACATCTTGGTTTGCAACCAGCAGTCAATGCAGTCTCTGTCGCCCTTTTGTCCATTTCTCTTCGATTGGAGACTCTTTTGCGAACGAGGTTTGATTCCTCAACACTCTCTC